>JAODAC010014976.1:0-78741 GCA_027575185.1 Mimaenictus wilsoni | reverse complement strand
TCTTACTTATACTATCGCTCTTACTTTAATGCACCCTCGAGGTCTCTATATTTCTTTACCTCGAGGAGTTAGTTTTCCGCTACCGCACGCGCAACATCGTTGTTCCCTTCGTCTATCCATTGTTAACTAGCTTTCATACTTGTGTGATAAATAAACTATTCGTCATCCCTAAACAATTGCATCATCTTCCCGCAATCAACGGCACACCGTACCCCACATATACATTAAGCGTGCCTTACACAAAAATGTCCACTTCATAAACGACCATTGATATATTAACGCCAACACCATTCACGAAAATTTGTATAAATAGTCTGTAAGTTTAAGTTTTACTTTTGTACCTGACGATGCTACAAGGCGAAACGTACGTTGTACAACTCTTGTAATAAACCTGTAAAACATACTTTTACCATAATTCATTCACCAACATTTAATTAGTATTACAGTTTGAAAGGGTTGTCGTCCGAAATTTTAATTTAAAACCTATTCCTCATATCCACCGAAACTATAGAAAATGATTAAAATTGGTTGAGCCGTTTAGGCTCAAACATCGCCAAATGTAATTTATTTATCAGATGAATTAATTATGGCTCATTACAATACTGGTTAGAGCGAACACAAACCGACGATCATTTCGTGACAAAAAGAATTCTTACTAAATTATATTCATTGTCAGTTAAAAGTGTATTTGTAATTTCCTTCCAGCCAATTTGTTTAATGTATATTTTTTGCCAGTGTCAATTACAGTCAGCACGTTAATTGCGTCTTGACGATATAGCCTCAAGGGCAATTCTGGAAAAAAAAAACACGTTCCGAAGTCGACTTTGAGTGAAAAACAGCAAAATCTAATTATTTTCTTGAAATATATAAAGTAACTGGATATTTGCTCTTGAAAGCTGTACCCTTTGTCCTTGGTTGCCAAGTGATCAATATATGTATGTTATATGAATGTATTGTTTCCTTATATTTATATAGATATTGATATAAGATTTAATGATTTTGAAATTTCATGTATTAACTGTATTTTTTTCTAAATTGGGGCAAAAGGCTATGATCGAATCCGGAAGGGGACAAAAGCCCCAAAAATTAATTTCATTAATTACTTTTCTGAAAAGTACTTTTCTGAAAAAATCTACCAAAAAATAAAATTTTGAGTTATATAATATTGATATCCAGAACTCAGTGTTTTTTAACAATCCGATGATCATGGGCTCATCTTTAGTAATTTCGCCCTTTTCCCGTGTACATCTTAACTTTTTGTGCAATATATTTGTTCTTTTCATGACATTTTGTTGATGAGTGATGATTGAGGGGAGTTATCGTTAACGAAAACTTTCGTAAAATTACCCAATCTAACCAAACGTTATTTAATCTTTCATTAGTCGCGTTTGGCAACCAAATTGTCTAACCTTACCTCCCCTTAGCTGACTAAGCCTAGGTTTACTCAAGATTGCCAAATTCTATTTAACCTTAATTAACACCGTCCATATCTTTGTACAACCTCGGCATAGTCCAGCCCTAACCCAATCAATCCGAACTTGTCCTAGCCGATTTTATTAACCCCCGACAGGCGCATCTCCTAGCTGAACAAAACCAGGCGCATCCAGCCTAAGAGGCCGGCGATTATTTTTTATCATACCCCCACTCCCCATTTGATACATATTAAAAATATCTGAACCGTTTTCTACCTTAGGTTCTGAGTAAAACTTATCATAGTTGGTCTATGAAACGTTTAGCTTACTAGTTAAATTTTATGGTAACGACGAGTTGATTCGACAAGATCCAATAACGTACTAACTTTATTTCACATCACAATCATCGAAAGCGGTGTGAAATTCTGCTTCCAGTTCGCGACTCTGTGTTATTTCCCATTTTTCGTGATATTATTAAACAACAGTTTTTTTATGCAAAGATACCATGAGAAAGTTCTATACAAGAGGATAAATTTAAGATATTGAATTCCTACTGCAACGACTCTTATAATTAGAGAGGTTAATGAACTGCATCATTTCAATCGTATCTAGTAATTAGACAGTAAAATTATCTAGTTATTCTGTTTTTATCAAGTGTTTGATCGAATTGTTGATAATTTGCATGAAAATAATCGAAATCGAACACTGAGATATTTCTTAATGATGGTATTTTGTTAATACACTTGCGTTAATTTACGTATGATAACAAACACTTGAAACTGATTCACGCCCATGCCGTTATCACTACATTTGATGTTTACAGCTAGCTCAACTAATGTAAACTTATTATAATATTAACAGTAAATTTTGCAATGTTATAGAATGATTTACAAAACGCGTTCCCATCTGATACTACACGTGCGCCATCTAACGGGAATAATTTTAGACCCTTTCCTTGAACTTCACTACGCAGTTAAAAATACACAAATTGCACCAATTTACTAAATTCTACCAAGCAGAATATAATAGAAATGATATGAAAGTACCATTCTATTAAGTATTGTGCCCTTTTGATAAGTATTATACCAGTGGACGCTTAATTCTCAATTTGTGTTGTTACAATACAACGTTGCAGGCCTTAACACAGCAAATTTGTTCTATAAATAACACACATGCGTGATATTCACGTTCTACCGCCCACAGAACGTAGGAATATATCCATATTTACGATTTCCACACTGCAAATGAGGTGACACATCCGAAAATGGCTGAAATTTTCGATTTTTCTGCATTTGATGGGCACACTTTTTTGAAATTCGGCTGCACACACGCCGTCTGGTGGACCTGACCAATCCTGATGCTCGTTATTTCTTCCAATCACAGGCGAGCGTTCCCAACCGCTTGGCGGCCATCATGGAATTCGTCATTCTAGTGTCGTTTGTCGTTCTGAACGGTCGCATATATCAGTGAGCTACAGATTTTCCCTCTAATTGCGAAAGGTATGTTCCGCTATTATTATTAACGACTACACATTCCTAATCTCATGCATGCGTCGAATCTAGTGCATGGCGATTATTGTCACAACGTGAATTCTCTGCCCAGCTGCATGCTGCGTCCTGCAGTGCAGGGCTGAGTGGGCCGCCATTGTTTGTTTTGCTCTCACCTAGCTTTTGTGAGAGCATTTTCATTGGAAACTGAAATGTTTAGTAACATGTGATCGATGCAATCTTGGGATTGCAAATGATAAAACATGGTGTAATTGCATGTAGATGGGGTTTTACCGACTTTTCTTGCTTTTGGCGGCAGCTTTGACTGAGCTAGATGTATATGTGTATGTGACTGCAGTGTTAATGTGAGTGAATATGGTTGTGGCTGTGTTCGTGAATGCATTTATTTTCTAACGGCTCTCTCGTGGTTGGATTTTGTAGTGACTAAGAATGATCTTCTAGCTCCTAGTGCTGTCACGACACCTAATCAAGCCTAACCAAAACTAGCCATATCTAACGTTATTTAGCAGGACCTTAACCGTACCTATTTCTAATCTTATCTATATTTGACCCCTACTATCTAACATAGCTATACCTTAGACCAGAAGTTTCCAAATTGAGAGGCGCGACAATTTACCAGGGTCTCCACTTAAACTGAACCCTTATTGTGGTACCATATTATCCCGAAAACTGCAAGGCCCGAAGAAATATTTTTAAACGTGGGTGCGCCAAAAATGTTATTAAAGAAAGGGAGCCGCTACTATAGACTTTGGAAACTTCTTCCTTACACTCTTGCCCTGACTCATTTTACCGTACTGATGCTGTGTGACTTCCTTACCCGTTCCGAACTTTAACGCAAACTTTACCTTGTCTTTGTCTGACTTCTCTTGCCTAGCTTGCATCTAGCTTTATCTTACCCTAAGTTGCATCTTGCCATGCCCAGAGATTATCTCTACCTTAACCTAACTTACCTTATCTGACTCTTACCTTGCCCTGAGTCTTACGCCCCTAACCTTGCCTTACCGTATCCTGACTCTTAAACCTTACCGTATCCTGACTCTTACCCTGACCTACCTTACCCGTCCCAAATCTTAGCATACGCTTACCATTATCCTAACCTTATTTTAACGTTTCCTCTAATCTTGCCCAAACTTACCCTCATTTCTCTTATCTTACCCTGAGTCGCACCTAATTTACCTTACTGTTACCGTACCCTAACTGTACCCTTGCCCTAACCTAGTCTTACCTAACTTTCTCTTAGCTTACCCTGGCAATTACATTAACCTAACATACCTTACCCTAACTTGACTTATGTAACCTTACCCTTACTCTTAACCAAATTTTGCATTCCTCTACCCCAATTCTTACTTAACCTAACCTTGTCTTACCCTACCCTACCTTGACTATTACCTTCCCTACCCAAACTCATGCTTTACCTTGCCCCCTGACTTACCTTACCCGGTCCAAACTTTAGCATACCCTTACCATTATCCTAACGTTTCCCTAATCTTGCCCTAACTTATCACGCCTTATCCTTCAGGAAGAGTATGTTTACTTATAAGAATCCATTCATTTCTTAAAGACTAGTCAATTTGTGTTTTTTTCAGTGAGCAACAATGGCCCGTACCAAGCAGACTGCACGTAAATCGACAGGAGGAAAAGCGCCACGCAAACAGTTGGCGACAAAAGCGGCGCGTAAATCAGCTCCGTCCACTGGTGGCGTAAAGAAGCCCCATCGCTATCGCCCGGGTACGGTCGCCCTTCGTGAAATCCGTCGTTACCAGAAGTCCACCGAGTTGCTCATCCGCAAGCTGCCCTTCCAGCGGTTGGTGCGTGAAATCGCGCAGGACTTCAAGACCGATCTGCGTTTCCAGTCGGCCGCTATTGGCGCGCTCCAGGAAGCCAGCGAGGCGTACCTCGTCGGCCTTTTCGAAGACACCAATCTGTGCGCCATCCACGCGAAGCGCGTCACTATCATGCCGAAGGACATCCAGCTGGCTCGACGCATTCGCGGTGAGCGCGCTTAAACCAGCGTCGTGCTAGCGACGATGAACGTCTATGCGCACCACCATGCGCTTTCAATACTTACTCTAAATTTCATAATCCTCACACATATATACATCGCTCATCCACACACAATTCATATATTTCTTTCACGATAAAAAAAGAAACGATGTTCAGCGTCTATAATCTAGCCCTCATACGTTCATCGCTCATTACGCGATATGTAGCAATCTCGTAATACACATATATCTGGCAATAGTTGGATTTTTCTACATGTAATCGTTTGTACTTCTTATAATAATCATCTTTTTTTTTTTTTGAAAAAAAAAGTAACGGTGAAGAGTTGCGAGTAAGTGGAGGAAGTTTAAGAGGATTAATAACAATGGAAAGGTTTGCATAGCGTTTGTTTATTTTATAGATTCGTATTTCAGTGTGTTTTGCGAACGAGTATACGCAGAGCATACGATATTTATAAGTACACATCATCTAAGTTAACAATGTAATTAGTTTGATTAAAATTATTCATAAATATTCTCTAAGATGGTACCTACAACAACGCGTCGGAAGTTGTAATTTGTATTTGTTTTCAATTTTTCTACTGCCAATTGGTCAAGGAAATGCGGCGATTTCATGTTTCAAAACAAACAACCATTCGGTGTTACTTTGTAAATTAGATGTATTCATAGTTACATAATATAATGTCATCATCTCACTATCACATTAATATTTTTTGTAAATCATCCTCATCTTAAAATACAGTGATTCAAAGAATGCATTTGTTTGTTTTTTACCACCTCTTTCCCCAGTTGATTGTAATTCAAGAAAATATGCTTGGTCATTCATATATGCAATTGCACAATACGTTTAGGTAGAAGTTGGCGCATGATCGAACACATCAGCGTTTATGTACAATTATGAGTATGAAATTACAGTCGGGCCCTGAAGTATGTTAAGTGATTTTAATCAAGCTAAATTTAATTGCTGAATTGGCGTTTTCATTCGCCAATATCTCTTTCTCTCAGCACGGAAAGCAGCATTTTTCAGACGGATGCGTTACCTGCTGTTGCTAATTTGGTGTGCACAACACACATTTTAAGTAATGTCATTGGCCAATGTCTCTCCTACATGAAAGAGACTCATACATTGTACTACACAGAACACACAAGTGTTGTTTTGGCCATGTTCCCATAAATTTGAAAGGTATTAAGTGAGATATTCCGAACGTTATCGCACGGATTCTTTACCTGCTCTTGATAAGACGATACGGGCAACACCCATTTGAAGCAATTTCATAGGTTAATATCTCTCTTTCCTGCATGAAAAGGCCTCCGTTCTGATCTCCTGGTACTATGTGCCGTAAAAGTGCCATTTTGGCAGTGTTCAGTGAGTTTGTATTAAATGAAATTTTACGAATATTATCATAGCAATATTCGGAATTCAGTATTAGGAGAGCAGAATCAACAAGGATTGTTCGCGCGGATTCTTTACCTGCTCTTGTTGAGACGGTGTGGAGAGCACTCATTTTAAGTGATGTCATTGGATAATATCTAGAGCTTGTGTTTCCCAATGTGTGGTACACGCCCCTTCGGGGAGCAATTGGTCAGTCGATGTTTAGAATATTTATAATTTAAATGCAAATTAATCGCCCTATAGTAGGATACTCTTAGTATACAAATAAGATTTTGCCGTGACAAGTTATCTTATTTAATAAATTTTAAAAAAGTAGCAATTTCGACATAGCCAGTCCAAATAAGGGGGCCCTTGACTCTGCCCGGACGGGATTCCCCTCTTGTGCTCCTGATAGCAAATTTCTTTAAGCTCGAACAGGGTAGTCCCCCTTGAACGCCTGGGAGCTCCTAAGAATATTAGAAAGGCTAAGATTGCACAAAAAAGGTTGATAAACACAATTTTCAATGTTAAATTAGATTATGCTTGAAAACATTGCCGACCCCTGTATATACAATTATATAAATATAATTTATTCGTTTTGAGAGTAGCGTTCAGACAGTGATATTCCCAAAACAATTTCTTATACATTATCGGATGAAATGTCATCAAACCAGTTTGATTCAAACTAGGAGATGGAATCTATGAGATAATCCTTATCTCGAGTGTTTAAAACCTTATAATCAACATTTATTGAAGTTTTATAAATCGTTCGTACGTATTTAAAACTAATGTCATGTAGACATAACAGGATAGGGAAAAATCAGTACGCAAATAGATTTTTTTAAATATATTTATCAAAATACAATTTACCTAATTGATTAAAATAGTAAGGCTAGCGGCTTAAAAGTTATTTAAGACAACAATCACCTGAGAGTTTGACTTGAATACAATCGATTTTAGTGAATAAAAATCATTACATGCTTTTTGGTGTATGTGTGTGGGTGTGATTGGTTTAATACAAACTTGTACTCTGCTGTAGTTTTTGAGAAGAATGCACTGGATCGGGGAACTTACAAACGAGCAGGTGAGATAGTTTGCTATTGTCTACCACTTCGTTCCGTCTCCATGAGGCACTCGCGCACCAGGATGCGCGCGTGTACGATGCCACGTTTGAGACGTTCCGCTGACGACTTGCTGCCGGCGTACGTCGGTCTCACCTCCCGGCCGAGCTCCTCGATCACGCTGAGCAGCTGCGCGTACTTGGAGATACCGTTGTCTTTGGGCGATTGGTCCTTGCCTTCTTTCGCGACGCCTGCATTCGACGGCGTCTTCTGGTGCATTGGGATGGCAGTGACCGTAACATCGCTCAGCTTGGACTCCACAGCTTGAATATCCACCGTATCCATGACAATGCTACGAGTTTTCAGTGACACTGAACAGTGATATCTCGACAAATAGGTAATTTGATGACTGGGTTTTAAGATTACCTATTTCGATTGGATACGAAGCATTAGCCAAATGAATGCACGATGAGGAAAATAGACAAATCGCCCCGATTGGATCACTTGGTTCACACTTGTATTATTAGCATTATTCTTCCGAACTCGTAGTGAATTCTTGTCGTTTTCGGTGACATAAACTTTGGGTGCACGTTGATTTTTCTCAGAACATAAGCTAATAAGCTAGTAAGCGCTTCCAGTTACTTGATTGTGTCAACAAGGGAATATTATTCGTTGCTGTGTGCATAGAAAACTTATTTGTGAGTATATTGAATATACCTCTGTAGTGCACTCCGTATCCACCATGACTAAATCATACTTACACTAGGTAAATATCCGTAACGTGATACTAGTGACATCTACTTATGTCTAAAGTAAATAAGTATTGTGTAATTAGAGGGGGTTGAAGAGTGTTTACTAGGGTATGAATAAAATATTATATAGTATTTAGTTCATTGTAATTAGAGCCAATGAATAAGTAAATAAATTGCTTAAATTTCAACGAATTGTAGTGTCAATTTCAGAGAAAAAATTTGTTGAAACTGAAATATAGCACGTATTAATTACATTGCAATAAACTGAATAAACGGAATATCAATCGATTTGTAATTACATACAGATTCTTGTTATATTTGGTTCATTTATGCGAAAGTTGTGTTATTCAAAATTTGAATGCTTAATCTTCATAAGCAAGTTTAATCAGTCTCTTCTGCATCAAAAATTGTGAAGCTGAAATTGACATATAATAGCAAAAAATCATATATTCATACAACTGTAATTAAATAGCATTCTGGCGTGACAATATTAGACACTCTGTGAATCACAGGTATTGCCCAAAAATCTAATTTTGGGGATTATAGTTAAAACTACAGAAAAGTAGGCAACTTCATGATCGTAATAAAAAAACATGTTTTATTTAATTGGTTGTCATTTAAGTGGTATTTCAAATAGGTTATCTATCAAATGTTGCTATTTTAAAAGCTACAGAAATGTACCTAGTGACGAATTATAGTTTGAACAATGTAGAAGAAATTTGGGGTTATGGGCATAAATAAATAAGGTTCAATTGTGATAGATTATAGATATATGGTCTATGTTATGAAATATGGTTATAGGTAAACATGTTTGGTAGATTAAACTGATTATTTTTGTTCTGATTAGAATGGATTAGGCAGCAATAATTTCTCTTACATTCCTCGCCGGGAAGCCAGAAAATACTATTTTCCTAAACGTCTTTCTGCAAATTTTGAAAATTGCTCAACTTTTAAGTACTCTACCGCCAGTATTAGAAATGTGATAGATTTACAGATGATCTCGTTCAAAACAGCTGCTATTCTTCTTTCATTATATGCCGAGGACACAGAATTATATTCATTACTTTAACAGGAAAATGCAATTTTACAGGACTGCTCTTTTGCAATTGTCGAGAGTCTGTCTACTTTGAAGTGCCCTTATAAGAAATCTGACAGATTTACAGATGATCTCATTAGAAGCAGCCGCTCTTCTTGTTATATTTGACATGGAGATTGTAGAAATAGCTTCAATAGTTTAGCAAATTGTCATTTTCCAAAAAGTGTTTTTGAAGATTTGTGAATTTTTGATGGGCTGCAGTGCTTTTTCTCACACAAGTCTCACACATAGCAAGATGGACTTAGCCGAATCGGGAACTCTTTATCTTTCATTTCTCATCCGGGAAATGATGTAATCTTAACTAGTTTAGCGGGAAAACACAATTTTCCAAGACATGTTTTCTATAAGTTGACAATTTGTGAACATGAGTTGATATCACGCCATTATTAAAAGTCGGGCAGATTTAGGGATCTCATTCGAAGCAGCTCCTCTTCGTCTTTGATTTTACGCCGAGACCATCTTCATTTCTTTAACCAGAAACCAAGCAGATTTACAGATAATTTCAATAGAAGCCGCTCTTCCTTTTATACTTGACATGGAGAACATAGAAATGGCTTTATTAGTTTAAGTGCAAAATGTAATTTTCCCAGAGGTGTTCTTGAAACTTTCGAAGATTAGTGCTGCTCTTCTTGTTTCATTTGATGTCGAGGACATGGAAATATCTTCAATGGTTTAGCTAGAATAGCTATTTTCCAAATTACTATTAAAATTCATTGCATTAAATATGTATAGCTAAGATTTTATTCCAAATATCGAATATACAACGCTAAATACACAAATTGAATATGAGAATGTGATAGAATGTACAAATTTATAGCAGAATAAGTTAATAATTGATGTACGTTGTCAATTATATACAAAAGTAATGCACAATTGTTGGGAATACTATTAAATTGGTAAGGTTTGGCTCATTGAACGACTAAATAATTTGCCGAAAAATGACAAACCCGTCGTACCGCCTGGAATATTTGCAATCACTGTCCACAATAGTGAAATAATTTGTCCAACTGCAAAGAGTACAGTCAAGGGTGTGCTCTGCAAATGCATGGCACAGTATAGTGTAGCGAATAGTGTGCTGCCATATGCAATCGAGAGGAAGACACGTTCACGAGAGAACATATACTTGACGTACGCCCATGGTCCCCACAGAAAGGACAGACTAAAACACAGAATTGCAGTTCCTGCAATCATGACGAATACTCAAAAACATACCTGAGAATCACAAAGAAACTTCCAAGTGTAAATAGCAGTGAAAATTTCCGTGCTTTGAAGAGCAACACTGGGATGTATATCAATGATAGAGAAAAACATAGGATTCCCATGCAGAGGCAGAAGCCAAACCCTACAATTTTCTGCATACGACTCTGAAAAATTCATATGTTTATTAAGCAGTTGGTAAGGGTAGCGAAAGTGAAACGTACCAGTGTAGGGCAACATCCCTCGCAACAACCTTTCTTGGTTTGCTGAAACCAGGATTCATCATCTTCTTCTGGGACAGCCCGATTAAACCACTGCGGTTTCTGTAGGTTGGGAATGGTAAGCTTGAATGACTTCTTTTGATCGCTCTGGAGTAGTAGGTATTCATCCAGGTCCTTTTTCAGATCCATTTCACAGGAATACGTTTCAATTTCGTGCTGGTTTTGGAACGTTCTCCACGTACGAATGTTTATTTGGATTCAGTCTTGGTTATGACGGTTGAAGTTCATAATGAGGTCGTGAGATGGCACTGCGAAGCGTAAAAAGTAAGTCTGATACCTATGTTGATGACCTGTGCTAATAATACAGGGGAAAGGGATGGGACCAACCGATTTTTCAATTTGGACTGGCTTCTGTTAAATACAAAAGACAAAACATGTGTCTGTATGAGTATGCGATAAATCGACTACAAATACTAATGTGCTTTAGACCTCACGACTGAATTGAAATTAAATATATTCATATTGTGTAATCATTATTTTCATAATTAGGCGTGAAATTAAGGGGGGGGGGTAACCTTCTACTCCCGCCGACTTCCACGTTTAGTATGAAACCCTTGACAAGGAAGTTGTTTCTGAAACCTATCTCGTTACATAGCCTGTACAGTTCACTGACTTCCTTTTCCATCTTTCCCAGATGGTATCTTAGTACACAATATCTTGTTATGAATCCAGTGAATGTTTATAACTCATGCCCTGACAATTCGAGTACATTTAACTCCCCTCTTCGATAGATGGATCTCTCTTATCCACCCATTATTGGTGAGTCCATAAGTAAGTCCGTTCTGGCCACATAAATTTGGTTTTTGTGGTCTTGAACTCACATGAGTGACCTAACGCTTCAACGGCAATCGTTTCAGATTGCAGTATGGTTGTGCAGTATCCCAAAACTGAATGGTTCTTGTGCGCATGGTATATTCCAAATTACTCTGTATGTTCCAATCTCCTTATCGTGAGATTCAATGAGTATCGTGAATGAATCCTCAAAGTAATGTATTTTTGGCATAATATAATATCCTTGCTGTCACCAGGCAGCGTTTTGTTTTTCAGGTGATTTAGCGGTTTTCAGCCCTTTTTTCTGTATCTCCAAATAAACGGGTAGGAATTGCAGCCGCATTTCCATCTTCGCAGTTAGAGTTGAGAATGTGGCTCCTATAATGCTTAAGCATACCATTCGTTAAAGTTTACCCTTCTTCTGTTGGGTGGTCACTTGTTTTTTTTGCTCCATACAAGTGATGCATAGGCTACAATGGCCATCATCGCGGATCTGTACAGCCAGTACCTTTGGCTTTAGTCCTATAAGTTAGGCAACTCAGAGGCCCAGAGCGCCGGGATACCTGTGCTGCCCTGTCAATGTGGGTGATTCATGTTAGTGATGCGTCTAGGATTATCCCCAGATACTTCACTGCTTGCAGAATGGTATTTCATTTATAGTTAGGTTTTTAGGGACTCCAGTTCCTGACATTTATTTAAATTTAATGCGTTACAGAGCAGAGCAAGAATTACTATTATATTTCTTCTAGTGCATGCATCTGTTTTCTATCACATTTTTACTTCCTTATGTCCGTCGCAACGGTCGTAAGATCACCCGCATGCGTTGTTCTCAGACATTCCTGGTAACTTTCCCTCCAGTCCTAGTGTCATTATGCCCCTCCGAGATGGCTAAGTCACTGAATAAGAATCCTCTGTCTCTTACCAAGATGCATAGAAGATCCTTCACGAGCACTTTCTGATTTCTAAACTTCTCTTCATTCTGACAGTCGTTCATCGACCTTCTTAAAGATCATTACGTTCACCACTGGCGCTCTGCTCTCACATTTGCTTATTTGTCTGTGCAAATAATACAAATTTTAAAACTTTTCCATTATTTTTTGCATAATTATATTAGTAGATTTCTGAACCTTTAATGGCATATTCACTTCTCCATATATCCATATAGCCCATTAACAATATATAAAAAATAACAACAAATAATAAAAAAAAGTACAATCTAACACAAGACACATATATAACTATCTATATACAATTACAAAAATGCCTCATCCATACTAAGAAGTTTCCTCCATCCTGTTCATCCATTGTCTCCTACTCCTCCTCTCCTCCCTGATTCGCTTTACCGCTTTTACCGAACCTACTTTCTACGCTCCATCCAAGCATCGCCCAATCCGCTTCCATTGCCTTACACTCTACTGCCAGATGCGCCCCTGTAATAGCCTTTGCTGTTCCTCCATTTCCATTCTCCTCGTACTAACAATTCCTTCCATCGACCTATCTTCCTCCCGTACGAGCTCTACTGCAGTTTGAGAGAGGCACCGATTCATATGCTTCGCCCATCCATTGTACCCACTACTCATACACCACTCCCATACATTTCTGACTAACCTCTCCCCATTCTTAGCAGCTCATCCTCATATCTTGCCAATCTTCTGACTGCTTCCCCTTTCAAACTAAAACGGCCTGATTCCTGCAGCACTATATAATCCGGAGTGGATCTCTCCAGGTTCATAGTATTCATTATATTAGTATCAAACTTATAGGTAACTTTTTAACAGCAATCAACAAAAATTATAAATATCTACTACTTTATTCTTGAATCTTTCCGTGATTCTTTCAGCACTTGTAAGAAAGACGTTAGCGTATATTTATATACTGATAATTATGCAATAAAAGATTTCCTCAAAAAAATCTATGCCGTGCAATGGCCGTTAACAGTCAATTTGGTTAACGTTACGCTTTTTTTCGACGGGCGTATGATATTTTTAGCAGACTTAGTAGTTAACACAATTAGTTGTGCGGCCATTGGAGTGCGTACCGTGCTACCGGCGGCGGTGGCAAATCGTAGTCGCCGCCGACCGCCGACTTGTCGCGCTGGTCGCCGCCGCGCGAAACGAAAATAGCCGCCGGCGAAAATTTCGTGCGCCGCCAGCTGGTCTTGCGTTTTCCGGTATCGCAAAATCGGTGCGCACGTTCGTCTGTCGGCACGCGTCGCTGAAATCAAGTATTTTTGGGCGCACCCGATACATTCGCACAATATTGATTCGCATTGATTGCGCATCCTTTGCACACACGCGCAAAGTTTATGTGATTTGATATTATTGGGAGTACATTTATTCGGACGCACATTTACAATGGCATACAGTTGGGATAACCGTGTCAACTTTGTTATAAGTCATTTGTATGGTAAGTCGATAAGCAACACGATCTGAGCTTAATCGCTTAATCCTTATTGAGCTTTCGCTTTTTAAACTTTTTTAAAGCATAAGAGTAGCAACCATACTTAGTTGCACCCACAGTCTAGAAATACTCTATATCGTGACTTGCTTTAGTCCCATTTTTTGAGAAATTCGATGTTTTTTTTTTCAAGAAAATAAGACAATTTAGCATATCTATGCACATATTTCTCATACATTTTAGGGAATATTTGTCAAAAGTTCAGAAATGGTATGCTTAAACGCATTTTTCACGAAAATAAGTCGATTTAGCATATCTAAATATGGTTTTCTCGTATACTTTAGCGAATATTTGCTAAAAGATCAGAAATTACAAGTTCATTCATGAACCGTTGCAGCTATCGATCTCTCGAAGCACTTCGAGCATTTTTTCACGAAAACAAGTCAATTTAAACACATTTTTTTCATATATTTTAGCGAATATTTGTCAGGAGCATTTATTTCACGAAAATAAGTCGATTTTGTACACCTAAACACGTTTCTTTTTTTAATTTTGCTATGAGTTTATTGGCAATAATTTTTAAGTTTTTAATGACTTTTTGTTGAAAAAATTTTCTTACATGTATAAATCACGGCCAAATTTCGAGGAAAATAATTCTCGTAATTGCATATTGTAAATTTTGGCAAACGGTGCCAAAATTCGTGCTGCCATAAATTAATAAGTCGAGCGACATTTTCCCCATTTATCACGCACGATGTGAGCCATTGGCTTAACAGTTTAGACTTTGCCTGAAGAACGACTACAAAACGAGGCGTTCCAAGTGATCGCAAATATCTTCGTGACGTTTTCGCAGATAAACTACGTGCAACAAATTAAAATTAGTGACTTGGGTGCGCCGTCTCTTTTCCATTCTGATGAATGTTCCAACTTAAAATTACCCGTGTTGGCGGCGCCCATTTTCATTTTTGAATGAAGACATATTTTATTTGTTTTATTGCTCGTACGCAAACAAACAAAACGTTTCATAGTTGTATCCCGCAGAGTAGTGCGTCATCGTGCCCAATTTCGCAGAATTTGCGCAAATTGTTCAGAATTGTACCAGAAGTACTCGTAAATTTGGCACGCTCACAGCGCGCTTGCAAGTCCTGACTAACATGTTGATAGAAAGCTTGAATAACATGTCGTTAAACTTTAAACATAATTTGTGCAAGTTATTAAGTGTGCTATTACATTTTGCACGCAGCAGATTTCAAGTTGCGCGGAGTTTCAATTTGAGACGATTTGTTTAGACATCGACAATAATGGCTACCTCGACGAACGCGATTTTTCCTGTCTCGCGCTACGCGCGACCATTATCGAGGGCAAAGGCGAATTCAACTTCTCGCGATTGCAGGAATACCAGCACATCATGCTGAGCCTGTGGGAGGAAATCTCAGAACTTGCGGATTTCAACAAGGTAAATGTGGTACCAGCGTTGCAGGTAGCATCTGCATGCGATCTTGTAGCGCATTATTGTGGCCTGTACAAAGCCTCGTGAATTCTGATTTAATCAATGTATATTTATTCAACAGCATTGCCTCTTCATTCTTATCTTTGGTACCTTGTAGTCTACGGTGCCATGTTGTCCTTGATATTGTATTTTGCTTCTTTGGTACGTTTTTACCATGCCCCTGTCGTATGCTGTAGTTCTATTCTTTTGACACTGGTGGTAGATATTTGCACTGGTGTCTTTTTGTTCTCCCATAAGAAAAAAAAAACTGAATTGTAATCGCGAACAAAACTCGCGTGTGTTTTGATCCACCAGGAACTTTTGCAGGACGGCAAAATCACCACCGACGAGTTCAAGCAGACCGTACAGCAGTGTTGCATGGGTCGGCGCTACGAGGACTTTCCGCAGGCGATGAAGATGTTCATCGATTCCAATTTTAAAATGGTGGACCTGAACGATGACGGCGTGATCGGTGCCGACGAGTACCGCTTTGCATGCATTACCAAGTTCGCTATCGACGACATCGAAGTTGTAGACGAGGCTTTCAACAATTTGCTAAGCGTAAAAACATTACTCAGATATCGTGGGATAGCAATAACAATTGTGTTCCAGGACGACGATCGCCGACGTGGTGGTCTGACGCTATCGCGGTACCAGGAGCTCTACGCGCAGTTCTTGGGCAATCCTGATGAGTCCTGCCCGGCCGTGTATCTGTTCGGTCCGTTGAGCGAATACTACAGAGACTATGAATGAAAACTGACTGGGCGCGGTGCTACTGTACGGCTGATTGTGTATGTTTGTGTATAAATATAAGCTTCAACCACATGCGTTTACCTGCTGATGACCTGACACCATCATTAAAAATACGGTGCTTGTTGTGTACATGGAGGTTGGAAATTTTTTATTGATTGTTGACGTGCCGTGTATTTAGGATTTATGATCGAAGCTAAAGTCGCAGATGTTGATACGGGCGGCTCGCACTCGCACGCGACCGTTGCGCATAAAATGTAGACGCTCGGGCAGCTTGAAGGGCTCTTCGTCGACCGCGTCATTTTGCTTCGGGTCGATGGTCTCACGCGGGGACGCTGATGTGGGTGAGATGCGCGAGTGGTCATTCTGCTAAGCAGGTGAGGGTAGCTTCGTTGATAAACTTACTTATCACATACCTTCAAGCGGGCCGAATCGCCAATTTGGCGATTTTGCTTTATTCCACCATCAGCACCAAACGAAGGTACGTTAAAACCAAGATCAATAGACCAAATATTAGTGTCATCCATTGCTGCAAAATGGTTGTCAAAAAAGTTCAATATATATTGCCTTATCAAAACGTTTACATAAACAGCATTCGTTTGAAGACGCCATCTTCGATTTCTCTCTAATCATTATTAACCGAACGATAAATGACAGAAACACCTGCCGTCCTATCATTGCATCTCACGTCAATTTTATACTATCAACACGCATCTACACAGGGATATTCTACAGCGGAATAATGATTGCAGAAATAATTAAAAATCTGACGAACGTTATGTTCAGGGAGTATATCATGTCAGTGAATGGTAACTCCGAACTATTTCCTTTTAACGTGAAGAATAGCGAAATGGTTTTCTATCATGCTGTACCTTTGCCCAGGCAGGAGAAGCCGTTGAATCTGACAAACGTTAAAATACTGGGATCAATGGTGATCTATACTCGCATTTCTCCCAGTTTCTCCAAAGCTGTCGCCTGAGTGGGACCCAATTCTCTTATCATTGGAATATTCTAGTCGGTGTCGTACCTGTTAGAAGTGTGTTTGATCGAAACTTTGTCTCACAAAATAAAAAATACTTTCATGTACAACTAGGTATTTTATTAAAACCAAGAAATATTGCAAAAATATTAATGTAATTAGTCATCTGAATGCCGTTCCAGCATCGGTAATATCTTTGCAGTAATCATACCAACTGGGGCCATAATTGTCTGGACACCTTTTTGTTTTACAGCTATATTATAAATGTTTACAACCCGCTGCAACAGGAGTGAATCGCTATGAGTTAGAGCAATGTTGTAGAGCCACGTGGACAAACCAGACATTTGACAAAATGAAAGACAAGCCTGCGGAATAACGACAATACGTTCAATAATTTTCAATATTAATTCTTTGGAAGTACCATCGCAAATTGAGGAATTGAAGAGTTCCATCATAATTTTCAGGGCATTTGCCCGAAGTGCCATATCATAGTCTTCATATGATTGCATGCCATCGTGTAGTATCTGCAGGATAAAATGACGATATGTAAGGTAGTATACATCAGAGGAGAACATGAAGGACAATTCGGGAATTCTGCTCAGGTCCGGGGCAACCTTTACACCAATGAAATTACTGAGAGCTTTGTACATTGGATCGGTGGGATTGCTGATAGCAATAGCAGTTCGTGCCATAAACAGCGATGCAAATCCATTTAATTTTTGCTTATCCGTGGCACCTACTCCTTTAGCGAGGACCTCAACATAACGCATCCATAACGGATGGTCCTTTCCGAAACGTTGACCTTCCAAGTGATAGTAGAATTTTGCGAGAACATGACACGCAGCCTTACGAAGGAACACGTGATGTGAGGAAAAAGCAATCGCGACCAAAGCCATTACTCCACTACGCGTGATTTTATGCGTTAGCAAAATATACTCATTACTAAGGATCTGCGTTAGGACGGACAGTATAAATCCAACGTCGTACATTTTTGCAGAGTCTGCCTCAGGAAGTTCCATATCGAGGGGGTGCCAGCTAAGATTTGCAGTCCTAGGGAAATTCACGATTGTATATTCAATCATGGCGGGCTGTATGATGTCAAGAATATCACGAGTACGTGGTTGTTTCGACAGCCCACGTCGATCCTCGGGACGCAGAGTGTAAAAGTTCCCGGCAGCCTGTCCCCACAGAAAAGGTTTAAAGTCATAGATCATTGTCTGCTCGCGATGATCTTCGTACATATACAATAATGAGAGGATCCTTCGGTCTGCAGGATGTATAGTTGCAGTGTATGCTGCGAGTAAAACAGGTACATGCTTCCTTTCCATTAGCTCGGGTTGAATTTTACAAATACCGTAGATGCACTCGAACACGGCTAACTTCGCTGCATTCGACTCGCCCATTGTCAAATTCATAAACTCCGAATGCGACATCAACATGTCTAATAACTCTTTTGACGTAGTCAAAGTAAACTTAATCGTTTTAACAAGAATTAACAGCATATTCATTAAGCACCCTTGTTTGTTACCAATGCCAAATTTGAGGCATAACTTACAAAACAGCTGAACGGTCTCATTTTCACGGAGTACCTTGAAAGATACGGTTCGTGCAAGTTCAGCAACAATCTCCTGGAAATATTGGCAAACTTCTTCGATTTTCCCAAAGGCATTCTCATCCAACCCCTCTTCATCGGAGGTTTTCTTTTGCAATACCTTAAACATGCTCACTATGTAGTGAACGAAAGTAAGCACAGCATTCTGCGATAATTTATTAATGTCTTTGTCAGTTTTTGCTGCCGCACTCTGAAAGTACTTCAAATATAGTGCTTTCAAGATGGCGGCGTAGAATACCTCATTCACAAGAGGTCGCTGAACTGTTTCCAAATAGCTTCGTGCCAGTGTAAGGTCTGCTTGTCTGTAAATCAATGCAGCAAGACCTTTGTAATTGCGTGTGCAATGTTGCTGCTTATCCTTCTCCGGTCTAGACAGGAGGTAATCAAGATTGGAGGACAACGTTTCATAGGTCATTGCTGCCAGTTCATCATTCAAATCCATCATGTCCAGTAAGGGAAGATAGTAGCCCTTTTTCCTTTCCAAGTATGACAGATTTCGTTTAAAGGCATCATGCAACACCGATTCAGAAATATTGATAGTTGAATACATTCGCAATGTAATCGCAGCAATATCTGGATGAAAATAACCGACTTGGAAAATGGAATCGACATATTCCCGAAGTATTTCCTCTTGGCTCAAGAGATTTAAATCAAAGTTTGTAACGAATTTTGCAGCACATCGGGAAAGTTCACCTATATTAAAGTCATTTCTGTTCAATTCTGTGCAGAGATTCAGCAATTGTAGCACAATTGGTAGCCGTCTTTCATTGTCAGGTGGCAAATTCTCGGAAATTGTAAAGAAATATTCCATGACCAGAACAAGAGTGTGACAGTTATGATTAGCTTTCTTGTCTTCAGTAATAAAGTGCGTGTATGGCTTCTTACTCAATGTTTCAATGATGTCCATGCATTCGTCATAAGTCATGCCAAAGGCATTCACAACGTCTTTGAAAAACTTGCCTCTACTCGCCTGCTCTTCGTCTTTAATCTGTACTTCATAATTGGGATGTAAAATACAATTATACAGCCGTCGTTGGTACGGCTTAAGATATGGATCCAGATCCGAAGAAACATCCGTCACATCATCGTCTCCCATAGTTTTGAGCCCTACGGTCAAACACGTGATGAATTGTGTACACTTCAGACAGATGGGGTCTTCATTCCAAGGTTGGAACAACCGAAACACGTTCGGATTGCAGTAAATTAAATCTAGGACGAACGGCGCGTTCTTTTTAACAAGGTTCACCATATGGCTAACGCTAGTATTAGATACTACAGCATTGGTAATCTTAAACACGACCGCAGCAACTGTATACACTGGGCAGTTAGGAAGTTTATCCCAACGAAAAAATGAAGTATCATCGAAGAAGTTCATAATGTACGTGCTGGATCGTGGTAACAAATTGGCTGAATACCTTTTTACCAATGCTTGGAACAGTCGATAATCGGTTTGCAGATGGAAAATCGCGATGAAGATTTGAGCCAAATGCTTTGATGATTCGTGATTAAATTTCTCACGCATTGCAAGAACTACAATAGTCGAGATGGTATTCACCTTCATGGGTTTAACTATGGTAGACTTGGTATAACTATCGCTACAGAGACGACTCAGAATGCTCTCGGCGCTATCTGAGATCCCTTCAATTGGGAGGGATGCTGATTCCTCATTTAAAGTCATTCGCAATTCACTAAGAGTTTTCTGAACGCTTCCACTTTTTGTATGTGCCTCACTTAAGACATGGAAGAAAATCGTACGCATTTCTGGGTATCTCAAGTAGTCTGTCCATATTTCTGCCTCATACATACACTCACCAAAAATTCCGGTTCCGTTCAGGAGTTTGCAAATACATTCCACTGCTGAGTGATGACAAGCGCTATCTATAAGACTAGCGCTATTTTCATCCAACCGCAAATAACTCGCCAACATCTTGAGCGCATCCATCAGTGCGGCACTTCCAATAGCAAATTGAACCGGGTCTAATCCATGCAAAGAGTTGACGACCGCAATCTTCAACCGTCGCTCCTTCGTACGGAGTTTATAATGCAGCTTATCGAGAGCATCATTCAAATTAATTTTCAAAACAATTGCTAGATGATTAAAACGTAATGTTTCAAGAAGAGCCGGACACATCACATGATACTGTTCGATGATCATAACGACGTCGCACATATAATCGATATACTCTTCAGTCATTTTGGCTATTTCGGCCTTTTGTTCCTCTTCGGTGTACATAAAATGCACCGCATTAGGTAAAGTACGCTGAAGATGTTCCTGCAGCAAGCGTCGTAGGGTGCGATAGTAGTTCACAGGCAGGATAGCTTTGGATTGGGCAAGGAATTTACGGACTGCCTGCAGGATCACGACGATCGTCTGGGTCACCTCGTGTTTCAGGTTTATCATAGGATAAACAAATTTGGGAAGAATGATCGTATCAAGAATCAAACCAGGCGTGACGAGCGTCTGAATAACTTGCGCGTACTGCAAGGGTGACAATTTACTCGCATAGTGAACACTCGTCTCGGGTTTTATGTTCGAGATAAGATCGCGTACCATTTTCATAGCGTCCAACCAAGGGCCACCTATGCGAGGTTCTAGCAAGGATAGCAATCTGGACCAAACTGTCTTTACCATATCCGGCAGCTCAACCGCCATGCGCACAATCAATTCCTGGTGTAACCCGCCGATTTGGTTATCTCGGAACGACATATCAACAATGTTGTACATTAGCGGATTTCTATGAATGTTACCAGTGCCTAGAGTGTTATCCCGAAAAATCACACCATTCTTAATCGACGTGCAAAGAACTAATAAGATTGCGTGCACATCCTCAGCGATTTCGGCTTGATTCCTTTCATCTGTGTATCCATCTACCTGCCGCTGTCGTTCCTCCTCGAAGCAAAGCGGACCCCGCCAATCATACAAAAACACCAATCCTTTGATGACAGACACATTGAACATCTTAATACGTTTGTCCTTAGGGATAACTTTATCAATGACGTGCTTCTTTATTGTCATCAATACCATCAGAACCGTTGGTGCTGGATCAAAACGAAGGCCCGGTATGATACTGTGTATCAAGTAAGGATGTTCTAAAAGCTGCAGGACGCACCTCGTGTCTCCATCCACAAAGAAGGACATCACGAAGTTTATAAACGCAATACGAACACTGTTTTTGATATTCTTTTCGAAGCGAATCAATAACTTCGTATGGAAACGAACATTGAGGAGAATCGTCTTCACTAGAGACGTGGAAAGCGTTATCATCGCCGTGAGCATTCGCAGAATCGCCCAGCGTTCCTTCGACGACGAACTCACGTTGAGCATCTTGTTGATCAATTCCAGATGTGTGTTGAGCATGTAACGGCAGGCCTCCAACGTCGTTGCCTGCAGAGTTGGATGGGATTCGACGATTGCAAGAATCAACCTCGTACAAATAATGATGATGGTCTCCGGTCTCTCTGAATGGAACTCGAAAATTTTGAAGAGTTCGAAACAATTACCGCCAGCCTCAAAGTATTCTTTTATGTAGATTTCCCTTTCGGCGTTCGCCTCCGAAGTAGTGCCAAACAAAGTTTGTAGTGCTGAAACATAAATTTAGAATATATTTCCCAGACATTCTAATAAAGTTGTACAGCTGTTAAAATAATAATCAATAAGTGTAACATTTTCTCGTGCGTATTTTGACTTTACCTAACTCTATAATTTAATATAACTTTTCATTTACTTGCAGCATAATAATAACAACATAACAAAAAAACTTATACACATTTTATCAATATATAACCCCACATAATGTATTACATTCTCTAAGTGAGATTTTTGGAAATCGCTGTTTTAACAGATATCCTCAAAAACTAGAGTCCACCCTTTAACATAATAAAACATATTGTACAATGAAAAAAGGTAAAAATGGTTTCGTTAAAAATGTGATTAAAAAAAACAAATACTAATATAACTACTGGACGTAGAGCAAAATTAATTCTTGCTCTCATCGCAATAGTACTAGTCCAAGTGGGCCTGTGGTATGTTCGTTGACTGATGACCACAATATCATTGGTTCGATTCCCGGCCGATATAGAGCAAAATGAATTCTTCTTCTTGTCACTGGTATTAGTCTCTAATATGACTAATTATATTGAAAAATTAATGAATAGATCTAATGACCATAATATAAATAAAACAAATAATAAAACAAAAACAATCGAAAACAACAAAACCTACGACAAAGACTTTATAATAATGAACACAAGAACCACGCATTACTTCATATTCATTTGAATGGTTGAATGATTTTCGAGATATTTTGATGATCGATTAGCATAATATGGTTTTAAGAAAAATGCGCTTGAAATTTTGTTGGAATGATGAATAAATGAATCAATCAATAGGTAACTCATATTATATACATTATAATTTATTTATTTAATTATTATATTATTATTTCGTATTTTTTTACTTTAAAACTGGCTTCAGACATTCTTAAGATAACGAAGTTCAGGGAAAGCAAAGAACATGAAACATCGATTTTTTTACTTAAATAATTTTGAGAATTCAGTATAATTATTTCCATTGGTTTGTAAGTTTTATTTGCTCGGTTTTGCATAGCGCGGTAAGTCTTCGGGATCTTTTAGCCGCGCTAGAACAAGGAGTACGTATAACCTTTGATTTATGTGTACTTATCCTACCAGATAACCAAGTTTTTCTGCTAAAACAACTGACGATACAAAGCGGTAAAGAGGGGAGGTTCGTTTTTTAGATTGTTTTAGGTTGAGTGTTGCGAATAGATACCTCAAAAGAAAGATGTCCCCCTTCGGGCAAATTCTATGAAAGTCTCGAGATTTTGGAAACGCCACGGGACAAATTGTTTTAAAATAACTGGACTTCTGGTCGGTTCTTTGAATGTGAAGCTATGACTCTTTAGATACGATGGGTAGACCCCCTTGTGGGTTTCTGGAATTTTTAATTCATCTCCAACAAGAGATCAGTACAAAATTTATGGCACACGCCCCACAGGGAGAAAGTCATTAATGGTTAATAAGATTTAGCCAAGCAAAATTATCTTATTCCATAAATTAAGAAAACGTCAAAAAAGTATCAATATCAACCAGACCGATTAAAATGGAGGGGCCCTTGCTTCTCAGCCAAACAGGGCTCTTGATAGCAAATTTTACTTTAGACTCGAACGGGCTGCTCGAACTTTGGACAACTAGGGTATCCCATCCCTAGGCGTCCCAAGTAAGAATTTTAGAAAATCTACAGTGGAGCATGGCAGAAAAAGGCTGGGAAATGCTAACGTAAATCCTAACTGAAGTAGAAGCAAGCAAAATGCATAAATAAAATGAAACTTTATAAATTGAAACGTTTGATTTTTCCAACCTTTTGATTGCCGACCTCATCCAACAAAAAAATAAACCAAGAATCAATTCCTACCCTCTTTTAAGCATGTCGACCGAACTGTTTCGAAGGTTCTTACAAACATATCAGATTATTCTAAACTAAATTTACGAATTGTCTGTATTTAACTGCATTCATTCAGAAAACGAGGCTATAGCTTTTGACCATTTAAATAGAAAACAATATACCTTGTCTGACGGTAGCTTCCTCAGTGAGAAGTTTCCTGAACTCTGCTGCAGTTTCAATGTTTTCCAAAATGTCTCTACCTTCGGCATCACCTTCATCGTGATCGTTGTAGTCATCAGATGATTTTGCTTGCTTAAATGGGACAATAGTTTCCAGGGCAATTGTCTCTTCGTCTTCAGATGGTCGTTTCGACATTTTGACAATACGTGCGAATAGAAGAACAACAAATCACTTGGATAAATAAGTTTATAATTTTATTTAGCAACAACAATTAAGACAAACTGCTTGCTTTTGAACATCACGAACATGCTTGGATTGTAGCATAAACATGAACACGTTGAATATTTGAGGTTAGCCGAAGCAATGAAGGTGGGGACTTGAATCACAATTCAAATGACTTACATGAACCTTTCTTTAACGCTCTTTGCGGTTTTCAAAACTTAAAATTATTAAAATATTACATTTTTACATATTGTTAATTAATTAAAATGATTTAGAACAATTCGATAGCCGCTACAATGTCGTTCAAACAGAGTATATGATAATTACAATCCTGAACCAACCAAGAAATATATGCCACTGAAACGAAAAGAAAAACATTTAGAAGAAATAACAAACATCAGCCAGGTGTAATTAACTGTTTACCATCGTTCATAGTAGCTAGTAGGTCGTGCGGATCTAGATCTTCAAATGGGTAATCATTTGCGATGTCATGTGAGTAAAGTAAATCGTACAATACAGGATCGATGCGATTTCCAATTTCGGTAATTTCATCTTCGCGAGTCTGAATGATGCACATACGAGCGTAGGCGCTATAGATGAGGTATTCCAGAAAGAAGTCGCTTTGTAGAACACTTTGCATGTTGATATTGATAAAAAAATCAAAAAAATTGAGGATAACAGACGATTGAGGTAGGTGTAACGGGTGAGACAATTGAATATGACGTTTCTTTGGTTTCGAATGTCTTCGTGTTTCTGAAGGGAAACAAAAATGGCATCGTCTGTCTGTGGGACTCGATATTCAGCGCCACATTCTGTCGATTTCTTGTCAGAATCAAGGTTACTAACTCAAGGGGAAAAGGCATTATAAGGTAAGGCGAAATTTTAAAATGTTATGCCCGCAGATATTTATTCAGGAAGACTATATGCCTTATTAACACCACATCAGAAAGTAAGATATGCGGGATGTAGATGTCTTGTGATTATGTTTTGCAATAATTTATGGTATATCAAATCCAGACAATTCATTAAAAAAAATTAATTAAAAAACATTGAGATCCTATCATTTGAAATATATTCCTTGTAGAAGGCAAAGGACTGTTCAAACAAACTTATGGAAGTAATTTGTTTATTTTCTGCGCCATGACAAACTTCGTATAACGGGCATTCTGAAAATATGATGACATTTCGCGCCTAACAATCAGACATTTATGTTTCGACGGTTCAGAGTCAGCCTTCGAATGAATCGTATATTTGAAGGAAATAAAAATGCCGCCGCCAATGGGGCACGATCAGATTCGATACACAGTGACCCCGTACCATCAATTTCTCTTCAGATTCAGGGTTACCAACGAAATGAATCAATCATTATATGATAAGAAGGAGAATCAAGGAGAAATATCTTAATAAAAGAAGTTAAAATCGATATACGCCCTGCAGGTAGGCATCCTGATCTGTGGGGTGTATAGGTGAATAAAATGATGGAAAAGTTCTGGTATTCTGAATAGGTTTTAAAATAATTTGTGGGTTATCTAATTCTGATAATTAATATTTTTAAAAATGTATTTGGAATCATTTGAGCCATAAATTGTTCTCTGTAAATGCATGCTAGGAAAACATTTAGAAAACCTGAGATGGTTCGAACAATATTCTAACGAACGGAAGAAATTAGCTTATTTCCTGGCGGTTGGGCACTATTTTGGGAAACTTCGTATATATGATGAAAATATGACAACGTTCCGCTTATTTATGTTCAGAGCCATTCTGTTGACAAATTCGTGTCTGAGTGACCAACTAAATAAAACAAACAAAAGTTAGGTTTTTCGTCAGTAAGAATCGATTCATAACCCACAGATTACTGTTCAGGATGTCTACATGCTGATGTACTTCAGGATATTTCTGAATAAAATGACAGTAAAAGTCTCATATATTTTGAAATAAGTTACGGTTTATCAAATTCTGGTAATTAATATTAAAAAAGAAATAGGTTAATTTAATGCTGTTTGAATACCGTCAGTCATAAAGTATTCCCTTTAGAAGAGACGAGACTGTTCGAGCGTAATGGCCGGAAAATAGTTTATTCTTTGGCACCATGGCACTGTTTTCGGACAACTTCGTATATCCGTTGGAAATATGATGACATTTTGCGCCGGTGCCGTTTATTTATGTTCAGAACTATATTTCGAATGGTTTCGGATTTCTGAATGAGGCAAGGAAAAATAAATTATATGTTAAGAAGGAGAAGGTTAATACAAGTTACCTTTGTCGTCGGTAAGAATCGATTTACGTCCCACAGATTTCTGTGCAGGAACTATAAATAGGCTCCTCGATCTATGAAGCGTATTGGGAATAATTAAAGGATACATGCTTGCCTATTATAATATGCTTGCCTAAATATTTTGTAATCTTTTTTGGTTTATCACGTTCTGAAAGGTAGTTGGAATCCCATCAGCCATAAAGTATTCGTCGTAGATAATTATATACTAGATAATTATGATAGTAGATAATTATGTTTCAATTAGGAAAACATTTCGAAATACACGAAGAGAAGAGAATGTCCGAACAAAAGCCTAACGTATGGATTAACCAGAGAAGACTGTTCTATGACACTATTTTCGGACAACCACGGATATCCGAAACATGATAACGTTTCCTCAACTGAGGAAATTCAAATTAGGGGCGCATATGTATGTTCAGAGCCAAGCTTAGGATGAACTCTTGTTTCTGAAGAAAACAAACAAGGTGCTTCGAGTCTCTGGGATTAGAAATAAATCGCCCCCACTCAATTCAGGATTACCAAAAATGGAATAAATGACCCTTTTCTGACGTCTGGCACTTTTCTGCCAACTTCGTATCGTGAGTTGGAATTGTATCCCTTTACTTCTTTATGTTCAAAGTCAGGATTGCCACAAGACAATTAACTTAAACGATGTTTAATAAGAGTCATTGTTTATGTTTATTCAAACAGTTTTTGAAAATAGAGGTTTGAGTGTTCATACTCTGATTTCGTGATTCACGGAACAAACACGTTGTATTACAAAGGTATCTAGAAAATTTATCTACCTCATGTTTATCACCGACTATCTACTGCCGGTTTATAACATTATACAATTAGTTAATTAGTATATGTAAAATATTGTCAAGAGACGTAAATTCCGTCGAAAAAAATAACAATCCAAGTATCAAGTACTTGTTTACACTTATCCCCTAATTGAAAGCCGATACTTCAAAACCGAAGAGCGTACATGTGCGTATATGTGAAATAGTAAGAAAAATAACGACGCAAATAGGATCTTATCGGCGCAGAAAAGCGCGATAATGCGGGATGCTGAGCGCAATAAATTGCGCGGTCGTCGGTCGTAAACGCATCACACATGAGTTCAGCCTCAAACACGCAATTTGCACCTACTACAAGTAAATCCCGAACGAAACAACTTACGGAGATAATGTCACCACGCGTGGACTCCATCGGCGCACAGGTTCTATCGACGCAGAAGCTGATGCGACACGTGTACAACCTGCCCGGCAGTGCTCAGCCCTGTGGGGAGGACGCCGACGCGAAACTACGCCGCCTCGAAACCAAACTCACGGCATTTGATCCAGTGCAGGAATACGCCACTATACAGGCGGACCTGGAGGCAAAGTACCAAATCGCCGCCGATTACTACGCAAAGTTGGACTGTATTCGAGACAATCTGATCAACGAGGAGCGGCTGCATGCCGAAACAGAAATGCATCACAAGACACAGCTGCGTGAACAGCTCGATCTGGTCGTGAACACCCTGCGATCGGACTTCAGCACGCACGTGGACGAGTGTTATGCGCTCTTCGATGGCCTGTTCGTCCTGCGAACGAATACGTGCACTCAGCAGGAGTTGATCGCGCTCGAAGAGAAAGTACGCCACTGTCTTAACAACGTCGACGTCGTCTACAGCGAGGAATTTCGCAAAATTCAGCAGATTTATGACCTCCTCGACGATGAAGGCTCGCGATTGAATCAAGTACTTGAAGTGACATCAGCGTGAAACTCCTCTAGATGTTATATTCATATCTAAGAAATGATCTGCTGTTTTATTTATTGATTGTACTTGGTTTCATTGTAAACCACACCGAACTGTTTTAAATGTTATTTATTTAGAGTTATTTATAAAATTATAATAATAAATTTATTATCAATGTACCTTGTTGGCTTATTTTTACTTCCCAGGTTCAATTGTGTAAGGTCGAACATATGGCGAATTGATTAATTCATTTATCCGATGTAATTTTATTTATTGGTGATTAGAATCTCATATGATGGAAAAATACTAAAGCGGGTTATTGTTTATCGCATTATTGGATTACCTATATCACAATTCTAGTGATATTCCATACTTTTCCTAGAATAATCACAGAATTTAAATTGTAATTTAACCTGGTGATTACAAAAAAACTGATTTTATGTAAAGAGTTACTAAATATAGAAATATTAAAAGGTAAAGTTATGTTCAGTAAGTTACCTAGTCTATTTTAACGTCAATATCATAGCGATTCTGTTCGTCAGTTCCAAATAGTCATATAGTCAAATCGGTCAATCCAAAATTCAAACAGAAAGAAGTTGCTTTGCAAGAACTATTCATATACTCGTTGTGCAATTCATATCTCAAATGATAGGTGACGACCCATATGCACGGAGTTTCTTTGAGAAGTCATTCACGACACTCATTGAATGTCCCGAAAGGGCATCCGAACTTGTCCGGGGGGTTTGGAAGAGATACCTCTGCTTGGTACATCGATACCTCCAAGCAAGAAACAGGTACTGGTAGTGGAATTTATAGTCCACACCATGCGTATAAGAGCCATATGGCACTAGGATTTAGACCAACCCCACAGGAACTGGACGTGGGCGACCAGGAATACATACGCAGACGTTTCTGTAGCGTACGCAACTTCATCTGCTTAGACAGACAGTCACTACTGAAGGCGCTTAAAAGACCAAGACGATCTGGGACTGGGATTGGTGACTTTAATCACTCTCTTTAACAGCTTAATTGCTTTTGCCATGCCTATATATTAAACATCATTGTGCAAATGTCTCTTGTAGAAAAATTCAAATTTATAGAATAGTAATTTAAACCAAGTATTCAGCTCCGGCAGCTGCAGCATTCTCATTCGTTAACTGCAACGGACCGATGCCAATGTTTAAACCAGTGCTGGCTCCAGCTGCAACGCCTCCTTCATGTACCACACCATTTTCATCTGTGTACGTCCCAACAGAGGCACCCTTACTGTATCCGCCACCGACACTCAGCAAATTAATACCACCGAGGGATAAGCCAGTTTGGGTACCAGCACTCTCACTTGCTTGGAAAATGCCAGGAGCTAAAATACCAATTTTGGGAAAGATATAAAATATAAAATTATATAGATTCAATTAGACTTACCAGCTTCAACCCTGACCAAAAGGACCACCATGGCAGCAATAGGAATAATAGTACACTTCATTTTGACTTGACAAACTTATTTGTTTGATGTTGAAGAAGAATCAACCATCGGTATATATACACAAAATAACAAATTAAAAGTTCATTAGGACTTAATTAGTTAATAACAATTCACTAAACCTAAGAGTTAGCTTCTTATCGACACAGTGGAACAAGTTTAACATGTTGATAAGAAATTTATATATTTGCTCCTTTTCATTATATTTGCGCTTTGTTGGAAAGGTTCAACAAATTTGTATGTTTTAAAATTAATAAATCAATACGAATATGTGTCACTACATTTAGTCAGCATGTTGATGTTAGGAATCGTGAACGGGGAATAAGCAAGTCACAGGCACATGATAAATATTGATGCGGTACGTGTGCAACTGGGATACTGACCAAAAGAGATGAGAACTGAGTTCTGGCAACTGAAATGGATGTACTTCAAAGATGAGTAGGCTCAACCGAATCAGAAATGAACACGTCCGTAAGGTATTAAAATACAAGAAAACCATATTGGCGCATATCCAAAACATGTCCCAAGAATTAATAGCACGAGGATCTCAATTTATGAAATGAATGCCGTTTTGTCGAAGAAATGAAGACGACCAAGGACTTCAGTAAGCAAACGGGGACGAGGGCTATAGTCTGTTTGACTGAACTGAGAACGGAGAACATATTCTATTTTGTTATCTCCTGCACTGATTTTATGTATTCATGTTAAACTACTCAAGTTAATGCACCATATGCAAACACGAGTAGTAGGTAGTTTCTCCATCCCCATGTGTAGAATTGTATAGAGTAGGGATTCTTGTAAGCTTGTTATTTGAAAATATATTCAGTCTTGTTTGTATAACATGTTTGACTTTGGCTAGCCTAGAGTTCGAGTTCCCAAGTTAAAGTTTCCCAAGTTAAAGTTTCGTTGTGTTGCTAACAATAAGTGCTTCACGAAGCAACAATTCATAATGTAAAAGACTCCGATCTCCAAGAACGCTGCGCACCCTCTACAATATATTGCAATAATAACAAATATATAACAATAATATACAATTACAATAAATAGATAATAGAAAATATTAAAAATCACCGTGAGGGGTTTCTAGTCCTCTATCGGGCGCCTCCCCAGATGGCGTATAGGAGAAAGCCTCCCAAATATGGTTGGTACCGGAGAAATTGAATACCCGGGGCAGACCAAACTTGAGAGCTGTGTCTGATTCATAGTAAACGGCAACATCGGCTGTCTCCATGTTAAGAGCGGATGAACCAACACTCTGGGACTTACAATCTCAGTTTTAACCATGGAATGGATACCTATCCATTTCTCAACCCTAATTTCGAACAATGCATAATGAAAATTTCTCCAAACAGAACTGGAGCAAAATGGATAGATGAAGGAAAAAGCAACATGGAGAAAGAATGAAGGAGTACTGGAAGAGAAGAAAGAGGAGAGAAACATAATCATGGGAAACTATTTCACGTGGTCCAGAGTAAGCCAAAATCGAAAAAAAATAGATAATAAGTAAACGCTAGCTAATCTATAATCCATAAGTAAAATATATGAATCTATGTATATATACATTTTATTAAATCTAATAAGGAACTTGGATCAGCGAAATACGCATTACATCAGGAAACCTCGTTCCATCTTCCCAGTTCTTTCCCCACATTACATTTTCGCAAGAGTACGCCTCTGCTGAACTCCCCCAAGGCTTCCCACTCTACGTATGTTAATTATTTTTTAAGCGAGGATTTCAGAGGATATTTCACATTTAGCAGCTTCTCTAAGAAATTCTCTATTCTGTTACAAGCAAGGCTGTCCACCAGCCTGTGTTCCGGCCTATCGTGGATATCATGGTTGCATTGGTCGCATGTATCACATGTAACTTGTAACATGTTGATGTTAGGAACCGACAACGAGGAATATTTCATAAATAGTTGACAAGTCACAAATATTTAAAACATTATGCATAAACAACTCACAGGTATATGACGAATATTGCAACATGTCCAAAACATACATGATAAGTTGAATAGCGACTTTTTTTTAAGAATTCTGGTAAACTAGTATGCATAAACTACTCATATCATCGTAACTAGAAATATCCTCATTTGGAAGCTAACATAGACCAGTCTATTTATGTTTTTGTTTAATTGGTATCAGATTACATCTGTGACCTCCAATTAATAACAAAACTGTTAACTAATATTATTAAACGTTGCGTAAAATACTTTCCCATGCTTGGAATTTGCCAAAATCCCAGTGAATAAGACGCAATATAAAAGTTAAAAAAAAAAAACAGAATTTATCTCCTAAGAATCAGAAGTGCGTCAATTTATATCCGATTAATAGCGCACTGAAAACTTTACCGTTCTTGTCAATATTGCGAAATCAGTTACCTCATAATCTCGGGTGACCTGCTTGTTATTTCGCCATGCTCTCAAGTGCTTTGACTCATATTTTCTCATTGACGAAAACGCAACATTTTATCATCGCTTGAATAAAAGGTGTTTCAACTTGCACTAATCATCGATGTCGCTTTATTAAACGTATATTATGCCTAAACAAAGTAGATTGAAATGCTCAAGATTTTCGCGGCTGTGCTCGTATGATGCCCCGTTCTGGTAACGAGACACGCGTTAATTATATTTTTGAGATTAATAGGCAATCAACGCCGATATCTGATCTGAATCGAATTAATTTGGCCGCGTGCAATTCTCGTGCGCACGGAGCATGCTACTTATCGCACAAAATTGCCGGGTATAATCGCACAGATGTGTAAAATATTATTAATACTATTGCCGGAAAGTAACAATTTCCTGCGATTAATGAAGTGCATGTGCGGCGAGCGCAGTGGCATTGACGCACAAAGTCGCAGCCGTGTAGAGAGGCGTGTTGCCCCGCTCGCTGATGGTGGTTCTTGTATGCTCCAATTTTGCTTTCAACCGCGCCACACGTTTATGCTAATTGCACATTGCGATTAATTGCCGCTAATGAACATTCTAGCGTTTTCAACGTCGTATCGTGCGGGGCTTGCCAGTGTCGCAACCTATATAATCGTATTAAACCGCATAACCTAGCTCAAGCCAGCTTAATCTAATCGCAGCCAACCTGACTTAACCTTGACTTAATAAATGTAAGGCATTGTACAGTATGCATTGTTGCAAAATGACGTGATTGTTTTTAATTATACTTATACGAATTTTCATGGTGTACACCGTTTGAGATGATCAGTTTAAAATATCGCAACCAAACCATTATCCTATCGTACAAATTGATACTATTCTATTTCAATTATCCTGCAAATAACTTAATTGCGCTATAAATAAATATATTATTTCCATTTTTACCTTCCAATTATCAAATTAAGTGTGTAACATCTATAAACACTTAAAATCCAACCGAAGCTAATTATAAATTGAGAGGATTTTGATACCACTTCAGAAAAGTTGGCGTATGTGACCTGCAATCACGCTACTCAATCACGATTGTCCTTACAATTCTTGGAAAACGTGCTCTACTTTGATGACACATGGTAACCGAAAATATGCTATTTTTATTCATGCTTAACAAATAAGTTTCCATGTTTGAGGTCAATATTGATTCATTAAATTGTATGTGAATGCGTCAAGACATATTTGGTTTCCCAATGTGGTGAATAAATCGCCGACAAGCGCATATCAAATGGTTTCCCACAAAAAACAGCTCCTGCATGAATCACGCAGATATGAAAAAAGACGGTTTGAATTAATTAAAACATTGTTTGTATTGTTCGTTTGGGTTTATTGCATGTAAGGCTCTCAAGTAAATTCAACAAAGTCATCGGAGGACTCGTGTTTTCGCAAAATGTTTTCTTCAATGAACGCGCGCCCAAGGCGAAATGAAGTCATTTTTCTGATGTGGCATTCATTTTCGGATGCCTGAAAATGACGGTTTGCTGGCAGACTCGGCAAAAACTCGTTTAGCGCACCGAGCGTCCGAGTAAAGAGCCGCACGCTTTCCATTATTGATGGCAGAGCATCAATCGGCCGTGTGCGTTTATCTATGCCGTTCTCTAGGCGCGCATATTTTACCAGCACCTACTCGGTTTACCAGAGCATACCTGTCTGATGTGGAAGGTGCACACTTTCACTATTCAACATCGCTGCGGGGACATGTGAGACATGGTCCCCCGGTACGGTTGCTGGGTACCCGAAGAGGCACGCTGTTGGTTGCTTGCTGGTGGGGTACCTGCTGCTGGGTACCAGCGCGCATTACATACGCGAGTGCGCATTGAGCAAGAGCAGCACCAGCAGCGCGGCCCCGAGCACGGCGGTTTCGGTAAGGTCACACGCCGCGGCACACCCTGCGCGCGGCCTGCCGCAATTATTCAATCCCCGGGCCCCGTGTAGAAAAGAGCGCACTTTTCACGAGAGCCGACCGTGGCGCGCTCGCAACAACGCACGGCAGCCCGCATATCGTGGTCGTCTCTTCGAGCGGCAACACGCTTCGCCGGACATTCGACAAACACGCGCCGCGCGTTCGCAGAAGCCCCCGGTCGCATGACATTGCCGCGCGTACTTGAAGCGCAATTGCTTCAATTCGTTCGCGCCCGGCCCCATATACTTCGGAAGCTACACAATTGAAGCCCGCACGCTGAATGTGTTTGTGTGCGCTGCGCATGGACGAGCGTTTGAACTCCGTGCGCGTGTGTTGCTCGCAGAGAAACGGGCGATTACCATTCTACAGCGCAGGACTGCAGGTCTACTAGGCCGAAAATTACGGGAGTACGTTTTATGTCATCGGTGCTGGTAACCGCTCAAAGTTTTGCTCAACTTTTCGCGGACTCAATTTCTTTGGTACCCCAAACCAAACAAATTAGTCTCAAACTTTTAGTCTCCAAACTATAAACGAACCATTATAAGGAGATCAAAGACTAGATTTACAAGAAGAGAATAAACATACGAAGATACAAGAATAGATCGAAAGTGAAAATGTGTGCGATAACGTACGCGCTCTTGGCGGTGACCCTCGCCGTGGGCACCACAGCGATGGACAACCTGAATGTGGCGTTCCAGTGGCGGCAACTGGACTTCGCCTTCACGTCGGAGACGCACCGGAAGGAGGCGATAATGCGTGGCGAATTCGTCCAGGAGAATAATCTTCCCCTGGGCCTGGAGGTACACGGCGAACGCGTGTTCATCACGGTACCACGATGGAAGTCTGGTGTTGCAGCATCATTGACCTACATTAATCTGTCAGGTGATGTATACTGGACCGCACGAATCCGAAGAACATAACGTGCGTCCGACAAGTGTCTTTGCCGTTGCTTACCGGCTACAAAAATGCCGCACCACATGCAAGTCGCACAATCGGTGTTTGTTTTGCGATTCGCATCACTTTCACCTGCGCAGGTCGGCCACTCAAAATTTCAAACCTGCTCCAAATCGATCTTGAATGACTGCGTAATTGCTTGTACCGATATCGAGCCCTGCTTTTCATGTTAGACATGTGAAAATTAGCATTATACATACATATTTTAAAGCCAATTTAAGGTCGAACGAAAAGATCAACTTTAAAGATCAGTATTTCAATGTCAATACGCGGAACATTTCTTGGTTTGTAATGCATGTTTGTAACGATCCTCCTCGATTTATACGCTCCCGCCTATTGTTGCATGTCATTCAATGCGCTGATAAGACCTACGTGGATGATTGGCTATCTGTATCTGAACCGTTTTGTCTCCGGCAGATATATGCCGATAGACATCGCGAGAACGCGGATTAAAGCACTCTTGAAAGTTTTAATGGAAATTCCCATTCAAGGCTAAAAATACACACTCTGTTCCACGACGGTGATATAATCAATCGTAAAAAGATCGAATGGCTATTATTACATTGTTTTATTGTTTGTCAGGAATGCAAAAATCGCTGGAAGGAATAAAAAACATGTTTAGCCACTTAGTGTGCTGATAAGGTGTGCGCTTAGTATGCGAATTGTGTCCCTATCGCGCACTCTAATGATTGCCAAATTTGTTGTTTTCTATTACAATCATATCTGACGTATTCCTGAGATGTGTCATGCTTCCTGCCAATCAGACAGTGACCAATTCTTGATTTACTACTGTTGAAACCCGATATATGTATGAATCATCTTAAACTACGTTGGTAATTGTACAAGGACAATTACAAGCGCGTGCAAGTTAAATTAAAGAGAACACGCCTTAATGCGGTTACAAAGTATGTTAATGAAATTGGAAAGAAACAAATTCTTTGTTTAAAATTGTTAAATTCTGTAACTAGTCAATCCTGCATTGTTTTGAATTCTTCGTAGAGTTTTGAGACATCACAAAACAATCGATTTGATGGGCATGTACTTCAATAGTTTTTGGTACCTTCATGTACCCCATGTTGATTTGGAACTTTTTGTGCAGATTCTATGGATAGCCCAAAGCTGCATCCGTATCCAAACTGGGAGGCCCACAAATTACCTGCAAGTCCAGGTAATGATCCGCCAGAAATCGTGTCACCCTTCCGTATCCGTGCGGATCAATGTGGCCGCCTGTGGGTGTTGGATACCGGTGTTGCCGATCTTCTCGGCGAGACGAAAATCTACGCGAACGCTTCCCTGCTGGTGTATGATCTTCATAACGACGCATTGCTGCGTCGCCATCAGATCCCCGCCAGCCAGGTGTCCGCTGAAAGCTTCCTGGCGAACATCGCCGTGGAGGACACTAGTTGCGAAGACACTTACGCTTACCTGGGTGACCTCGGCGCCGCCGGCCTCATTGTCTACTCCTGGCAGCGTGAGTCCTCCTGGCGGATCGAGCACCACTATTTCCATATGGACCCCGTCGCTGGGGAGTTCAACGTCTCCGGGATCACCTTTGAGTGGACAGACGCACTCTTCGGTCTTGGACTCTCAGCACCTGACGCCGACGGCTTCAGCACATTATACTTCCATCCTCTGGTCAGCACCAACGAATTCTCTGTCAACACTCGCTATCTGCGAGATGCTCAGACCGCGAAGGACAATTTCCATCAGTTCCGCCTTCTCGGAAGCCGTGGACCGAATGCTCAAAGCAGCGTCTCTTTTCTAGATAAACGCACCGGTGTCCTTTTCTACGCTTTGCTGAATCTCAACGCAGTGGCCTGCTGGAAGACCACAAATCCATCCTACACAATGCAATCTCAGGGTCGTGTCTTCATGAGCAATGAAAGCATGGTGTTCCCAAACGACATCAAAGTGGACGCAAAGGGTAACCTCTGGGTGTTGTCCGATCGTCTCAGCACGTTCATGTTCTCACGGCTTGATGTCAGCGATATCAACTATAGAATTCTCACGGCAACCGTAGCTGATGCGATTCGTGGAACCGCCTGCGACGCTAAACTTGTCCTGCCACCCAAAATGAAGGACAAAACGAATGAGATCTTCGGTTCGAACGGCGAGTCAGCCGCCCCCCAAATGCATTTCAGTACTGTACTTAAACTATTCTTGCTGATTGCATGGTTTTGGAAGTATTAATCACGCCCATACTTAATCGCTTGTGATTGCATTAGTCAAACAGACCACGGTTAGTGTGCCATTGATTGGATTCAATTCTTTTTTTACAAACACAATGAATGTTGATGTAATCCGCCGAGCATTTTAGTTACCGCTAGTTAATATTTTTGGAGCTTATTTATTATATATATTTTTTGTAACACAATAGTATCTATGTTCAATTGTTCATGTTTGCTGTAAGTTTTTTACACGATGTATTTGTACATATTGTAATTGCTGTTTAGGCAGATCTTTAAAAAACGTTCTTTGTTAACACGGAAATTGAATAAATAATTTTACTGGAGATTTCGTAATTTTCCTCCCCCAATCAACATTCTCGACTCTTGGTTAAATAATGCTTCATTAACTATTAAAATCAGCTATTAACTCGAACCGACGCATTCGTACCTTGGAATACGTGTCGAGATTCGTTTAAAATTTTAAGCGTAGCTGAAAATAAAGTATTGACTTTACACAAGTATAATTTACAACGGTTTTAAATCACATTGTTCGGCAAAACTCTAGCCAATATGTTTGTGATTGTTTCCCTTCATCTTCACATTAAATTTTATTTAGAGTACTTACTAATACAACATTTCTCGTCTCTTCATTATAGTTTATCATTATTGTATGTATTCACCTCAGCGCGAAGACAAATTATTGATCAATTATAATAATTTACATCATGTTTGTCGACGGTTGTTCCTTTTTTCGCAGACGTGCTGTCGCAAAATACGTGCAAACTCCCGTCGCAATGAATAATCACGTGTGATTCACGTGCACTGAATCACCTCACAAAAACATGGCATTTTCTTCCACTCGCATTGGCTAATTCCACCCCCGTCCTGCATTTTGTAGCTATTATAGCTGGTATAGTAGAGCTCTTAATCTAAGTAATTTTTAATCGACATCTGATCGAAATACGACTGCAAGATTCAATCTAACGCAGGGTGTTTTGTTATCACGTCTGGTGGGCAGGTGCAAGCGCGCCAACGAAGTTCAGTATACCCTCAAATTATGTTCTTCATAAAGGTCTACGAAAAATGTGTGAAAAAGAAGCAGAAACAAAAATCTGTTGTCCGAAAATAAAAGTCAAATGATCATCAGGCCCCTATGTACGTTTGTATATGCTCGAAAGATTGTATATTGCACGATTCGTAATTGCAAACACTTTATTTGTAGTCGCAAAAACTTTTTTTGCCAAATTTCGCCTAAGTTGTAAGCAATGCAAGCACACGAATGCATCCAGCTCATATGCATCCCCCCCCCTTCCACCCCAAAAATTAATATGCAAACTAAAATAAACTCGGCCAAAACACGCAGCCAAACAGATAATTAACTGAGAATATTCGTCGTAGTAAGAAAGAAGAAATCGTACGTTTCTTCGTTTTTTTTTCTTCATTTTATAGACACACGCTTATCTAAACCAAACTGTGTACGCACGATTCGTCGTTCGTTGAAGGATCAAATAAAACCAGCAACCCTTACCGCGTAACGCGAATCCCGTTTGTGCCAGCGTGTAAAAAAACATATCGAAAATCATCAAATAAAACAAACTCAAGAAAGCGCAAGTTCCCGTCAAAAATTAATGAATCAATGGCATGCATGATAAACGCTTTACAATTACGAATGCCGCGCAGAATACAAAAAATAAATTCGGTCCACTTGCAACATGCATATCAAATTTCTTAATTTCGACACCATCCCTTTTTGCATCCGGCGTCGCCATCCCCCCACGGATGGGCGGTACACAATAATAAAACAAACATCACCCACTTGCCGTCGGCGAAAGCGCCCCGTTTAGCGGGCGAAACAAACGTCCAGGAAACCTTCCTGCCCAAAATCACAATAATAAAATTATCCAACTACATAACAAAGAATCCAATAATGATCAATAAATAACAACCAAATCCATTCGTGTGTCTATGTGTGAGTGTGTGCCCCTAACTTGGTCATACGTGCGCTCGCGATGATAAATAAATAAATAAAATTGATAATGTTTTGCTAGGTTCGTGTGTGGTCGCGGCAGTGGCGTGCCTGCAAGCTTTGTCGTAGCATCGCGGAGAAGTCAGGTTTTGAAATTGGTCATTGCGTCTCAAAAATAAGATTTGCGTCAATTTAATGCTAAGGTTTGCGTTGTGTTTTTTCACGATGGCTGGTGGTCGTCTTCATATTGTTTTTGTTGTTGTTTGGGTGTTGAGTGTTGTTGGTTTGTCCGATCTTCGCCAAGTTATCCATATACCAACAGGGTAACGCGGCGCGCACTTTTCCAGCCCGCCGGCGCGATTTCCGTGATGAAATTAACAACGACGTGGGTGCTATTCCTATTCGTGGTCGTAGGTCGGTTGGTCAACGCGCGCCCGTTTCATATCCGGCTCCAGGCTGCTGTCCGGCGCCTCGACGATGTTTGTAGGACTATCCGCCGGACTCTCCACGACCTCTTCCAAGTGTCTCTTCATCTCGCCAGGACTAAAAACGATTCCCAATTAAACAACAATGTCCTATTTGTTTGTGCAGGCACAATTAAGCCAATTCATTCTATAAGTCATAAGTCATTAAGTAAAGAGCCCCTTGAAAAAAAAAACGAGCAAGAGCAACTAGGGAACTCTGAGAATAACAATAACTTAAACGAGCAAAACGACCAAAAAGTAGAAAAACGAACAAAACCATACATAACAAACTGCAATCTTCGTGAAAAGCCGAGAATAAAAAAAACTACAATAAGGAGAAAAAACAGTTTTATGTTATGAAATAGGAGGGATGGATTTCGGTTTACAAATTTACTGGTACATCGGTAAATTTAACAATGTGAGTCTGGGTTGACTTGTTCAAATGCATTTTTCATACTGATTACTAAACTGAAAACATCTTTGCTCTATCATGCAATTTTAAAAACCCTTTTGTTTGTATTTAAATTCTATAGGTTCCGTCGAGAATATTCGACCACAACTCATTTGTAAAAATTCTTATCGTGGAGGTGGGTCCTTTAAAATGATTTTATTGTTCACGGACCCATCGGACCCCACTTTGATAACCAGACTAGTGGTTATCAAAGTGGAGTCCTTGGGGAGCTTGCTTTAACATCCACGAAAATCACTATATTAGAGATTACCCCGAGCGCGGCCGGCGCCGGACCGAGTGTTCTACGGTAGCTTAACGTCGTTCGATCGTACTCGCCTCGAGCTATCACAGAGCGTAAACGGGAAACATCTTGAGTGCGAAGGTTTAAACATATATAAAATGTCTTATGATATATTTCAAAAGCAATGGGTGATAGAGACAAACGGTTTGCATATTTTTAATCAGCATGTTTAAATTACACTAAAATAAGTGCTGGATTCCCAGATCCGAAAGATTTTTTTGGCTAATTAGATGCAAAACTACCAATACGAAAACTTTCGTCGCGACCTAATTACACACTTGAATGCCCGAATTTCAACATATTTTTCATAAAAATGTACTACTACACCGGATTTGTAAATTTAAATTACCGGTAAATTCAGTAAATTTATTTAGTCGACTGAATAATTTTAAATCATTGAATTTCTGATTATAATATGATATTTGATGCCCTAATTTGATTGCAATCATGATTGAAAACGTTTCTGACATTACCGCCAATCCTTTACGAGAGTGCCAATTGAGGACTAGTTATTTCAACATACTCTTTTCAAGTAAATGTAAGAGGAAATTCACCGGTAAACCAGCATTGTATACTTTAAAATACCAAAGTACCCGGTAATAGTAAATAGAAAAGATCTGCTACAGCTATAATTCAGAACTTACAATTGTGCTCAAACAACTTTATTTTCACATAGAAATGCATGAAATGAAATTGAATATCGCATGCATTAATAAATTTTAAAAACATACATCAGAAATATAGCATGCATGAAAAACGAATCATTGAAATCATTGGATATTAATCGAGCATGGTAATTTTTGTAATGGACCAATTTCATGCATTAATCTTTTTAAACATTAAAACAACACAAAAGCAGTCAGTTCTAGGTGGAGGTTAATTGTGAAGGAATTAAAGGTCAAAATACGAAGGAATAGGTTAGTTAATGCGTTTTAGTTAACGGTCAAATGCAAAGGTGAATTCGCCCTTAAGCTATATCTGGTTTCATACTTATAAGGTGCATAACTCGACGTTTGAACAATAACGGGCTGGGGAGAAAAATTTGCAGCTGGTGACATCGAGCGCTCCTCGATGTAATTTCCGCCAGGATAAATACTAATTTTCTCTAAAATAACAAATACATAAAAAATGGAGCATAGATTTAGTAGGTTTGGCTTATACCTTCCCGGTACTCCTGCCCGTTGGACGACATCTGCGAACTGCCCTGCGACTGTGCTAGCTGCACGTGGTGCTCGGGTAGTTCACCGCCACGCTGCGACATCAGTAGGCGCGACTTGGTGGCGCCGACCAGGGCCGTCATTTGTTGGTGACCGATGACGTTGCCGCCGCCGCCGCCGCCGTAGTTTGTCGTGCCAGGACTACCTGGCGCCGATTGGCTCACCTCGATCATATGCTCGGGTGTTGGCGAACCCTCACGTGACAGTCCCTCGGGTGTCATCAGGCCGGACATGTTCACGTGGCTGGGTGAGGCTGGCGCACTCCTGAAACGTAATGACGCGTAATTGTATAGGTTGATATCGACGTGATGTTTCATGACGAATGCCATTTTCGATTTCGTTCAAAAAGCGTTGTATGAATGTACGAGTCGACACTTTGTAGTTTGACGATGTGTCCCTCAATACTTTTTCACAGCAATCCAGTTGCCTAAGTGTCCACAACACGGTTACCCTTACGGTTACCCATTTTATCATGGCTGGGAGTTTTCGGCATAAGACCAGAGGCCTGGTCTATAAAGGTACCAAAATGAGTATCTACTAGTTTTCCCGTCACGGACATTTTGTCAGATTTTTTAAGTTTCTATTTATAGACCTTTCTACCTTTTGCATGACACCAAAGATACACCCGACTGAGTATCGACTATGTTTTCCTGTCTAGGACAGTTTATCCGAATTTCTCTGAAATCCACATGCCCTGGGAATTTACCGCACATGACACCCAAAGACCTGCTCCGCACATGACACCCAAAGACCTGCTCCGCAAAGGTACCAGAAAGACTACTAAGGTTCCCTGTCTCAGACTTGTGTCTGATCATATACACATCCCCATCATGGATTTAAGGCATAAATAAGACCGTTCTACTTTTAGATCATAGCCGTTGGTGCATTGGTCATGGTTAAAAGGTGCTAGAATAACTATCGACTAACTTTGCTTGTGTCGGGCATATCAGAATTTCGTGGATTTGTGGCTCAAAATTTGTACATCGATGACAGAGAGGCATGTGAAAAGTGATTTCCATTTCTTGATAATTATTTTCCTGATTACTTAGAATTAATTCAATATTGTCATATATTGATATATTTTCTGATAACTCACCTGGAACTGAGGCCAAACGGTGCTCGGAAGCATGGTACGCCGCGTTGCCGCCGCCGCCTAAATGCTTGTTCGATGAGCTTTGTCTCAGATTGCGGGTCTATTCGCCAGAAACTACCCTTGCCGGGCTCTTCCTGACTTCGAGGTACCTGAAACCGTCTCCTGGTCAGTAAGTTTTGTTCTAACCTATAAGTCAGGTTGATTCTAACCAACTAGTTTTGTTCGAAGGCACTTGTTAAGTTAATGAGACCGGAATAACAACCTACCTTTATGAAGTATCGGTTGAGACTGAGGTTGTGTCGAATGGAGTTCTGCCATCCCTTGTCGGCAGTCCGGTAGTATGGATAGTTTTTGGTGATGTAACTATAAATGCCCGAAAGGGTAAGTTGTTTGTCCGACGCGCTGGCGATCGCCTGCACTATCAGTTGCGCGTAAGAGTAGGGTGGTTTGGCGTCATCCTTGCTGACGCTGCTACCACCTCCACTGTTGTAGCTCTCTTTATGGGGCAGCTGTAAGTAGTAGTGCACATGCACATTAGACAAATCATGTGGGGATGTCGCTCCATCCTAAAAGGTCCCAAATCTACAAAAGACAACTTACGGAATTGCCGTTGGGCGTCGGTTGGCGATAGTCGGGACTGTGGTTGATCGACGAATGGTGGACATCTTCAGGGTGCACCACCTGTGCAGCGTAGTGTGCAACCAGATTCAAATCGGCAGAAATATTTCTTCGACCATGGCCACCTATACATAACGCAAATCGTTGTTATTCGAGAAGATTCACCACCAAAATAAGTTCGGAACAAAAAAGAAATAAAAGAGAGTTTACAACCAATGTTTTTCAATCTTCTGACTCATTTCCTGTATTGCTTCAGGTAGCCCCAAAAATCTTTATCTTATTTCTTAATATCCGCAATGCACTGCACATTTCTCCGGGTGAATTCAATTAATGGAGGAGGTAGGTATTAACTTCTTCAAACTGATTTTAATTTCTAAACCCATGCGTTGATATCTTAACCATACAGTTAACATAATTCTGAGTCTTATTATCAACGAAGGAAACAACTTTTTGAGAAGATGGAACAAACATATTCAGCGAGCAATTATTAAATAAGGCACATTCATTATCTTATAGGAAACGGCGCAGGGTAGAATATGTTCCTCCTGTAACAAAACGTATTCAAGGAAAGATCACGACCGTACCTCTAGGACTAGCTGGACAACTATTCGCCGCGCTGATCGTACCCGTAGGCGACGGGAACGGGCTGCTATAGGTGTCGTTATCTGCAGGTATGTTGATTCTCAGTGGCGGTAGTGGATACCCACCGCCTCCTCCACCACCTCCTCCGCCACCACCACCTCCGCCTGACCGATCGCGCATACGGATCGGCGAGACATCGCGCAGCTTTGGCGGCGGTTCGCTGGTCTCGTCCACCAGCGAGCTGAACTGCAGCCGGATATTTGTACTTGGAAACCTGAATGTGCATCTGAAAGAAAAGGCTCACTTTATAATTGAATTTCTCTATATATGATTTAATACTGATTACAATCAACATGTTTTGCTACTACATCCAACTACATACTAGACCATACAAACATCGATTATGGAAAACCATCGCCGGATTTCATCATATTGTGTAGTTGTTTTGTAAATTCCGTAATCAAATAAGCATTGATTGTGAAAGCAAGTTTGTTTATAAATTAAAGCATAACATGTAGATAAGCATGTTAAAGTGAAATGTTGGAAATACTACTTTATGCAAAGTTTCTAATCTTGAAATTATGAGACGAATCCGATCCAAACAAAACCGAAGATAACATTCCTATGTTTGTAATTCATAAATATTTTTCATGTGAAAAACATGCAACCTTTACACGCATCTAGGAGTGGAAAACGAGGTGGTAAACAGAAGAAAGAGATAAATGTAAGCGCATTTATTCTACGACATACATTGCGTTCGAAATTTATAGTGTCCAGGAAAACATACCCAATTCGAAACCAAATTTAGCTATCTAGTGGCAGTTTTTGAAAAAAGAAGTAATTTAGTTTTAGTATGTTTTTTTTAACAAGGAAATGCTGTGTTTTACAAAAATCGATTTAAATTCAAGTAATATAGGTGAAACTACAAAATGGGAACAATATTAAGGCAATGGAGATAAAGTACCTGAAAGAAGCAAGTGGAGTAAAACTCTTCAAACTCTCTTGGATAAAAGATAAAATCCGTAGTGCAGAAATAGGAAAAAGGTATGAACTATAATATACATATAGAATCGTGGAGGGGAGTCGAGGAGCAAGTTAGGCAAGAGAGGATAATGGGCAGTACCTACAACCTAGAGTATGTAGTAAGGGTGCAGGTTATCGGGAGGTGGCTCTTGTACTTTGAGCCTAGGGGCAGAAGCGGAAGGGAGAAGACATTGCTGGCAAGGGCTAAGTATGGCTCGGAGGAGAGAGGCAGGAAGATCTGGATGGGGCAGGAATACACGAAATGTGTATTTTGTTCGGCAGGGGTGGATACCTGGGAGCACCTAGTGAGGGACTGTGAAGGACTGAAGAAGGAATGGTTAGGGTCCCAAAGAAGAGGAGGGAATATTGCCGAAAAATGGCTGGAGGAAAGCGAGGAGGGCTGGCTATAATCATAAACATAGGGTTAGAAAAGAAAATGAGAAGGACGATCCTAGGATAATTGTATTGTTATAGATATAGTTTATAGATGATGTATTCATTGTGTTACGTGGTTATTATTTAATTATTGAATGTTGTAAGTGTGCAATGATTATACTGAGGCTGGAATGCCAATAAAAGTTATACATACATATAGAATCGTGGTCCTCAAAGACTGCACACGGTTCAATCGGTCTGCGAAAACCGAATGTTTATTTATTCATATCTGGGTCACAATATGACCCCCCGGTGCAAATTTGACTGACGTTCGCAATTAGGGAGTGCACTCATTTATTTATATCAAATTGATATAATCTGATATAGAACTATATAGAGTAAAGACAATTGAGATGGTGGAGTCAACTACAAATTTTAATGCAGACCAAAACTGGGTGCCTCACCTCCATAGGGGTCTCAGGAAAGGCGCGAGAATTTACAATAATTTACCAAGAAATTGAAGGGTCATACATGCTTCAGAGGAATAGGAATCACAAAAGAATGCTCGAGCTGGCATATTTTATACCTATAACAGATTGATAAGTCCCGCAATTCAGCTATTGCGCAAGTAATTGAATGGCAACACATGCTTCAGAGGAATCATAACCACCAAAAGACCAACGAACTGAATGACATTGATACTGTTTGGTATCTGAAAACATCTATAGCACCAGATATTACAATCTTCTAAAAACGTGTGCAAGTTTTTATTATCACAATGATCGCAACGGACTTCGCTGTACAACTAAATCATACAAGTGAAAGCTACGATATCTTCAAGTTATCTAGAAGTTTTCACGTGTATTGGCATCCTAGAAAAGAACCCGATCTACGAATTATTTCATAGTTGATAAGCAACATGTTAATACTTAAATCACAGATGAGCAACCCGCAGTTAACCGAACATATTTGTGTGGCCCGCGCTGATACTTGTGTGACCTGCTAGTTACTCCCTACTTGTACATGTTTTAATTTCTTTGCAAGTCAAATTTGCATTATTTGTACTAATTCATCAAAGATGTCTCCGTGCATCTTCTTTTTCGTTCATCCGCCTTGTCGCTGATCGGGCATAGGCCAGTGGCATATTCCAAGAATTGTTTCTCCGTGGATCATTATTTAAAACATTCAACATATTATTGGAGGGTGAACACTAAAGGTTGCTCACCCCTGGCTCAAATCAATGAAATAATTCATTTTCTATAGAAGTTTAGATTGATTTCAGCTGTTAAATCTGCGTATTCTCTATATTTGTTGAATGTAATCTTATTATCGAAACAGTAGTCGTTACTTATCGCTGTCTGAAATATAGATGTGTATCGAACTGAAATACCAATTCTTTTTTAGTATGAGGGCAAGGCTAAACCCCAAAAACAGTAAGACAAGTGAAGCCATTCACTAAAAAAAGAAAATAAACGATGAAATAAATTGGGAAGCTGACAAAAACGGACCTTTAATAATCTATTCCTCAGTAAAAATTTTAGGAAGACATATACCAGAAATCTATGAATGTATGTAATGTAGTGATTATCTTGAGTTGAGTTATCCACCCAAGTGCTCACTTTGTACTATATTACTATATCTTATTGGAGAGTAAACCGCTTCGTAACGTAACGCGTTACGACGCCGGCAGGGCTATTCTATTAAGAAGTGCTTGGGACTGAGATGTAGGATAAGTAACGACAAGTGATGGCATACATAAAAAAAAGAAAAAAAAAAAAGATACAAAAAAAAAAACAAGAAAACTGCTAAAAATAACCGAACTTTTAAAGTCCTATTCCCCAGTAACTTGTAATATTACATATCAACTGTTAGTCAATTAAACACTACACTCATTAAACAAATGCGTTTTTTCAAAAAGTTACTGTGAATTCGTATTCCTTCATGCCGTCATTCCAACTTCTTATAACCCCAACAATACAAACACGGCATATCGCGATTAGAGTCCACCATTGAATGTAGCATTAATTAACGCCACAACACATCACGGAAGCTTTCGTATGGCGTGCTAAACACGCCGCTGGAATAATCTCTCAGAACGAGAGGACATTGAATCGGTTGTACCAACGAGACGAATCTGAATAACGTACAATACTAGGTGGCGGTGCTCACAGGAAGTCGAAATGCACAGGAGGCATTCCGCCAGACACCAAACAGGCACATGTGACAAAAGTTCAGCGTTTATCACATGTGCGCGACGGCGATTAAACTCGTGCACGTGAAGCATGATTGCAATCAGCCTGGGAGTATCACAAGGCAATTGCAATCTGGTGCCCCTGCTGTTTATGATTCGATCACAAGAGCTATAAATAAACGCGTCCTTATCAACCTGAGCGCGGGCAGCGGGGTATTGCAGTTGCATATGCGATTAGCAGCCACTTGCGCGAAATTAGCGCATACACACATACAGCTCTCTCTCCCACGGCGGTTTTGTTTTCGGTGCGCCATTATTTACAACGCATTTATTGATTGTGCTTGGGTGCCGGGCCACTCGGCGTGCAATTGGCGCACTTGTACTTTACTCGCCGTAATTCAAGAAAATCGAACGTGCGCGTCTCATGACCATGTGTGGCATGTGTGTGTGTGTGTGTTTACAACAGCGGCGCGCGTTTCTTATTTACCATTTCATTAGCACAACACACGGCGCACAGTTTGTTTGCATACAGAGCCGACTGCGTGCGGTTGCGAAGTGGCCGGCGAATGATGGCGCTGAATGAAGGTCGACGTGCTGTGCGTTTTTCCGTTGATTATATGTTTTTATTTATTTTTTCGTCCGTTTATTTGTAAGCGCAACGACTTGCCATCAATATCAATGCAAAAATGCATTCGCCATTCGCTCCGATTGCACCGCGGCTGCAAGCAAGCCGGCGGATTATGTTGTGATCGCGATAAAACGCGATGATAAACATGGCGATAAAATCGCTGCTCACATTTTGTTTTATTTTTAGCTATTACAACTTCTAGAGAACAATCTATACGTTTGTGAATCATGACACGCAAAACAGCCTATGAATTCACTTTTAATTCAATTTTGCAATTACGATGAAATAACATTTTCTAGAATTTTAGCATATAAATTATTTTAGGAGGAATAGCAGAAATGTACCTAATGTATGTAGAAATTATTTTGAGTTGAATTATCAACCTAATATTAAGTACTAATTCTGATGTCTATATTGTTTTTATTCTTTTTGTTCCACTCATCAACTGATACATCGTCTAGACTCTAGAACATAGGCTTCCCCGGAGGCAGACCCGTAAGGATCTCAGAAGGGGCGCGCGAATTTACGGGGGTTTCTCTTGGAACTTTACTGAAAACGTGCATTGTGATATTACATTATCACGAAGACTGAAAGGGCCGAAGAATATATTTTTAAACACGCGGAGCGCCAAAAAAGTATATTAAAAAAAGAGAGGCACAGCTTAAAAATGTTGGAAATGGAAATCTCAGGCTTAAACATTCACTGTTTTGAAGAACTTCTTTTTTAAGGGTAAACCGCATGTAACGCGTTATGCCGCCAGTCCGTCTGTCTCATTCTCAGAGGCTAGCCTTGCCTAACTAATAAATATAAAACGGGATGAAGCTGCTCGAAAGAACAACCTATCTCATTTTAAATACATTAGTCAGACAAGGTTATGCATAAACGTTCTTCTTCTACTTATGTTATGTGGGCTCGCTTGGGGTGTGCCGACGCTTTTCCTGGGATAGTGATGACAAGCTAGTCGGTCCACCTCTTTGGTGGACTGCCAGTTTGACGCTTTCCTGGTGGTCTGTCCCCTTTCCCATTCATCCAATTCCTTTGGCCTGCATTCTAACAACGTGGTCCACATCCTTCTTCGACTTGTCCATCGTACTATGTCTGGAATATTGCACATCTTTCTAAACTCGCTATTCCGTGTCTTGTCCCTGAGGGTTAGTCCGTTTATCATTCTTAGAGCGTGCATCTCTATGCTTCTGAGGATGCGTTTGGTAAGGGCGGTGTCCGCTCTCGTTTCCGCAGCGTACGTTAGAATGGGTCGTATGCTGGTTTTACGTATGCGGGTTTTACTGGGTACGAACTTGTTCCGGTTCTTCCGTAGGCATCCTTCGTCGGGTTTCCCTAACTTGAAATCCCTACTCCAAAATAGTTGTATTGCGAGATTTGTTCAATTGTGGTGTTATTAATAACAATTTTGGCCCTGATTACCGTATTTGAGCAATTACCACACATTTTGGTTGTTTGTTGAAATTATAATGTTAATTTCTTCTGACAATTTCTCGAATGCGTGATCCAACCTTTGCGGTCACCGAAGACAGTCCGTCTTCGGTAACGGAACGTCGTCTGAGTAGCACTGTACATTCCTCTCACCGATCTTATACTCTTCAGTTGTTAATATGAGCATTTGTTAGTAGATGGCGCATCGTCGATTTTATTATTAATCGGTCTCATCTATGAAGCTTCTATGAACAAATTACACAGCTGCTTGTCCAGAACTACGTCATTTACCAGTACTGTTATCATTAGCCGTAAAAAATATATATATCATTAATTAGTCAACATCGATAATATACAGGTAGAAAAAAATCATTTCCTCTGCACGATTATTCCGTGTCCGATTAACGAGATCGCAGTTAATCGACTTCGATAATAACCGATGATTCAAATTGACGTCCCTAATCGCAACGAGTCTTTTCAACGATATGTAACTAATAAGTAAATGTAGAGATTACTTATATCCAATAATAATTAGGGATGTCAAAAAAAGTATCGGTATTGATACCACGTGTCGATACTTATCGACTTTTATCGATACTTTAATTTTCGATACTTATCGATAGTATCGAATTAGTCATTTTCGATACTTTTTGACATGCCCCCGCACCGAGGCCAACTGTTAATCACAACCACAAATTATGATGGTAATTGTACTTTGAGCGACCGATTCGTCCCCGGTGCAGCGTTGGTTATTTTGAAAATATGGAAATTCAATCATTAAATTCATTATACCATGCAATAATATACCTTCAAATCAACAACTTATAATTCGATCAATACATTTGAAATGAAATCAGTCGCTGAGGTATCGATACTTTTAAAATTCCATTGATTCGAAAATTATTATTAATTATTGCATTACTACATTCACATAAATACATTTCAACATTACGGAATGGAATTTTCCACTAGTTCTTGATATTCATCGAACATAAAACAAGAAGAAATGTAATCGAATAACGAACATTTTTAAATCAACATAGGTAGGCATTTAAAATACGTTTGCGCCAATTTTGTTTAGACCAACAATAAGATAACGATCGTCTTACTTAAGCGGCTTTTCTACAACCAATTCGTTGCAGTCAAGGAATTGGTCAAGTAACGTAACGTAGATGCGTGAGAATTCTTTCAGTTTTCATTAGTTGTTTCAATGATACTTATTAAGGAAAAAAAACCAGAAGAAATATAATCGTATAAAGATTTGTTGTTAAATACAACAAATTTAGGTGTTGAGGCACGCTTGAACGTACGTAGAAACGTAGAAACACGACGACTAAATTAAGTTGCTGAAATCAGCGAATTATGTGGGAAGACATGTGTGATCCGTTTGAGATTTAATAACATTGAATACATTTCGATTGATGTAATGCCGAGAACGAATATGAATGAGTAAAATCCGTTAAACGCAATTGACGAGATAATCTTGAAACATTTGGAAATTAATACCGAAATTATGCTTTTTATGCTATATTTCAAAATAGTTCATTACTCAATCACAGAAATATTAATTACGAAGAAAGTTATTATTGCCTATACTTTCCGCTTTTATCAATTCGTCGCAATCAAAGTATTAAAAGTTGATAAATTACAAGTTCCGATACTTCGAAGTCGATTCGTTAATTTACTTAATCAGTAATTTTACTATCATTCATTTTATTACTTAGGAATTACCGCGATATTTTTCATTCTCAAATTGTAACTGCCAAGATTACTGTGACGAGTAAACAATAATTTGAAAATACATTAACAGATGGCGTCAATGTGTATTTTCGATACCAAGAAGTATCGATACATTTCTTCGATACTTCGAAAGTATCGAAGTTTCAAAAGTATCGATACCAAAAAGTATCGATACTTTGAGAAAAGTTGACATCCCTAATAATAATATCGCATATATTCATGTCTATCGATCTCTGAGGATCTTCCCGATTTAGATATGCTATATTTTTATTAGACTATTTTCATTTTTTTTTATGTTACTTACAACAACGGCCTTGAGCAACGTGCTTGCTTAAAGAAACATTTGAGCACTACGGAAAAAAACCGTGGAGGAGCAATTAATATTAGGAACCATGTGATATGTAACTTCATGTTCCGATACTTCTGATACTAAAAAGTACAGATACTTCTTGAAAATTTGACCTCTCTATGTGTTCTTTCAACAAATATAAAACCGTCTATAAATTCACTTTTTTCAATGTTGAAAGTGCTATAAAACACAGTTATTTTCATTTACCACATTTTTAATCGCAAAATGCTCTTTACGAAGAAATATACTTAATCAAATAAATGTTTAGAGGTTGACAATAATTCGATTTTTACTTCTTTTATTTTGATTTTAGTTGTTGTTTTTTAACTAATATACAGCGAAACATCTGAAAATTTGCAACTTCATATGCTAATGGTAACCTTTTTGATATTTTCGATGACAAAACGAGTTTGTCCGATTTAGCTAAGTAAACAAACACAGCAAAAGCAGCGAAAAACATGCCGCCATTCTGGATATTACAACCAATTATTGGCTGCGTAGCACTATTATTACCAAAAGTGATTCGTAACGTGAGCGTGGCGCGCGCTTCGCCCCGATGTGTAATCAACAGTTTCGACGACTCAACTCGACTTCCAGCAGTCGTGGAAATCGTCGAGAGATCGATAAAGGCGCGCGGCGGAAAAAGCGGCGCATCCTCGACGATAACAACATGAATTATTTACACGTTTAATAGAGCTGGTGAGATACAATCGTTTTCGATGACGTGTGACAAACGCGACCGGCTTGCAGACAGCTCGGCGACCGCATGGCAGCCGGCGATAGAGACTCTGGTCAAATGGGAGCACACGTTTGCTCTTTATACTCTTCGCAGCAGAGTACTTTTGGAACCGTTCGGAAGTTAACTACAAAAGCTAGTTACGAAACAGTGTGCACATTTCGTATGGGTCGTGAATTTTTAAATGTGACACCTGTGATTTGTATATGTTGCTTATATCACCCATGTCAATACAAATGTAATGCAAGTCCATTTACATGGGACTGTCCATAAGGCGATATAAAATGTATGACAAGTTATGCACGAGCCGAAGGCGAGTGCTACAACAATTTGTACGAGTGAACAATGTGCGTTGCATGCGAGTTGTACTCTATACTTTTTAGAGTAGATTTAGTTTTCTGGTATTGGATATGTCTGCTGTCAACATTTACAGGTTATGTGCAATCGCGGCGGAGCGGGTACGAATCTTCGATGCACGTGTGTGTGAGAGAGAACACTAACGCACAACGATAGCAGCGTCGCACGCCTCAGAACCTCAGCTATGAAACTAATACGATCACATTATATAGCTTCTTTACACTACATCACCTACCAGTACTATTATGATCAGCCGTAGGTTGTGTAGATTATAACTTAACCAACATTGTTAATGTAATGTACATATTACACAACAGGAGTAAAAAAATGTAATCTACTTAGAAAACAAGACGAGTGTAACTCTTTCAGTCACACAAAAGTATGGATGAAAAAAACATTTGAATACAAATATTAGACAGCGATTTTCTTGACGGCCAATGTGGTCCATCAAAGATCCGTGATAATTTCACGTAGCACCTGCCATAAGCAGATCTAGTTTACCAGATAAAGAGGAATTCGGAAGTTAATTACTAAACATAGCTATAAGAGCGTGTGAACATGTCTTATGAGAGGTCAAGTTTTAATAAGCAGGTACATCAATTATACAGTTCAAGAGAAATTTTAAAAATGTATATACAATAAAACGGCGATCAAACCAACCACGGAATTTCCAAAGAAATTTTTAAAAGATGAGAAAAATATTGAAACCTGCACTATTAAAATAACTCGTTTTTATCGCAAGTCAAACATGTTGTTAAGTGTCTTAAAAATTTGTGGCCGCAATCCATTACCGCGCAAGCAATATTAGGATCAACAAACCACAATCACAATCAACATCAATAAACCATAATCTGCACGTAATCAACATCCGCCGAGACTAAACATAGAAAATGCTGACATCTCAAAATCGACACGGTGCAGCGAGATCGCGACCACGTGTTCCGCTGTGTCGAACTGAAGAAATGGTCTCGTCAGCATTTTCACCTGCTATAATAGTCGACATTTTGTCATCACATTCAGGCATTCAGTAACTCAGCCGTCGCCGATGTCCACCAACAGTGAGCCCGACACCAGCAGCCGCCACCAGAGAGTCCACACCGAGTCCCTCACCGGCCACCTCCAACGACTACACCGGCGCCAGCAGCCACCACCGAGTCCGCTACCGGCGCCGTCGTCACCAGCGAGGCTCACATCAACCTGCCTGCCCCGTCGGCCAGTACGAGCCGATCGTCTTCAGCTGCCGCCGCCGCCGCCTGGACCGCCTCGTTATCTTAATCTCATTCATCTTATAATTCATTTCATGTAGTGTGGTACAATAAAATCCCACAAATGATTCAGAATTAATTGAGGAAAATCGCAACATTTCGTCCATAACTTTTCCATTCCAATTCCATAACAATTCAAGCAATACTTCGAATTGTCGCACACATTTTTAAAAATAATAAAATAGTTTTAAAAATACATGGTTTTTGTAATATGAGAAATATGTGTGTATTATACAATGCAGGTTCATTTTTCAAATTTCTTTTTAAGGGCAACGATTGAGAATTGCGACAAGTCGCTCGAGAATAATTAGTTTCTAGTCTAACTCTACATGTATATCCAGTTTGATGCAGACTCTGGAGCCTTCCCTTGTTAAATCAATATAAATTAACCATTCCTCGATTTTTGCGAGTTTCTTGGCGGTCTGTTGAGCAGATTAAAGTTTATAATTTTACATGTATTAGTATGGCAGTACACAAATGTAATTTTCTCGGAAACTAGAAGAGTGAGTTCTCGACAACACCGTTCATAGGTCAAAAATAATGAAAATGATTCTGAAGAAATTATTCTAACTAGATTATAAAGACGTAAAATTCATGCATTATTTTAAAGATTTCACCCGTGAAAAATCAACATTACTCCAAGTTTTCACGTACAATTACAAAAAAAAATGGTGACATCTGACAACAGGGTACGCATGCCAAAATAAACCAAACTTTCCAGCCGGATTCTAAAAATGTAAAAGTATATTTATATCGTTTGTAATATTATTATCCGTAAAAAATCAAAAATAATTGAAACCGGAATGTAAATACACTATACGTAAAGTCCGTGGTACTTGTCAACGCTGAACAGAGGTCAAGAAGTCTATATATGATTTCGAAACGGATTCTACCCTATATAATTAACAATAATCGAAGTTTTAATGTACATTTACTGAAATAACCTCGGGGACAAACACTGAACAAATGCAAAAATGAACAACAATTTGCAACATTACCAACAAGTCTTTGAAGAAGTAAAAATATTTTTATAAGTTTTCTAGAAGAATTATCCGTAAATAATCAATAGACATCGAAATATGAACATAGATATACTAAAAGTAAACTATGACGTTTGATAACGCTGTATGTGCGAGAAAAAGATTACTTATGAATTTTTAAAAGATTTTTTTCCGTAATAATCAACAATAATCGAAGTTTAAAAAAACATTTGCTAAAAATAATCTTGGTGACATTTCGCAACACTGCACAAATGCCAAAATGAATACAGGCCGGCAAAAATCGATTTGGCACATTTATATTGACTTGGAGACTACTCAGAACTACTTGACAGAGACTACTCAGAACTACTTGACAGAGACTACTCAGAACAACAAAAATGAAAATGAAGACATCCCAAAAACCTTGCAACAATATAGAAGACATAGTGTAATGGTGCAAGAACTGAAGACTCGAATGGAACGACCAGATAGGGGGCGAATGGACGAAACAAGAACAGTCCGAAGACCTCGTAAGAGATGGAGTGACCACTTAAACGCTGACTGAAGTAGGTTCAGGCAAAATGCCTAAACAAGAAGCAGAAGAAGATATTGACTTGCTGCATTCAAAACTTCACCTCCCAAATGAAATGTGCACACATTTTTATAGTTAGGATTTATTGCTAACTTCCGAACGGTGCTTCAGGAAGAATTGAGGCGCGTAAATAAAAACGCGCTGGCACCGGCAGTCGGAGAAGCAGTTCATTGATGTACGAAGCAAATCGAATGAATGTAATTGCGGCTTAAAAACAACGTTGCCTAATCAGGCAGCAACCAACTCGTCTATGCAAATTCGAGAATTTCGGCCCCGAATACCGCTTTAGAGGTAATGACAGTGATACACAATTATCGCGGGCATTTGCACACAACCGTGCAAAAACAAACGGCGACGTACACATTTCGAATGCGATTCGATTTGCGCGTTGTTTACGCACGCGGGGATGCAGGGCGCCTAGGCTGCGTGGCGGTCGGGTGGAATAAACAGTGGAAAAGCGTGTGTGTGTGTGACATTAGACCGATCGAAAGATCAACGAACACTTCAGCCAATAAACGCCCCGGATTCCGATTGAACGCAAACAAAACCTTCAATTGCGTGTAAATATTGTCCGTAGATCGACATTCAAATGTGCGTTAGTCATTTTCGAATGTACTCGTAGACTTTAATTAAGGTTATCGAACACATTATGACGTTAGATTGTTCAACAATCTACATAGATTTCAATGAAAGACTAGTAACTGTAAACACAGTCGAGAATAACAGAAGATATAATCATATTTTAGCAACATTTTGCGATAAACATTAATTTTCCGATATTGGGTTATTTTACGCTCCATAAGCGTGAAAATGAGCGGGACCACATTTTGTTGTATGATACGCAAATAAACTTGTATCTTTATATTTATAAAAACGTTAGTCATGTAAATGCGAAATAATCGGAGAAGTATCAGAAAACGTTGGGCACATTTGACAACACTGTGCAAACGTCGAAATGAGCACTCTGAAGCATAATACGAGTACATTTATAACTCCTAAAAATTATACGTAAACAATTCTAATAAAACCCTTATTATTGTTTCTAAAAGTAAACCTTGTGAAATCTGGCAATGTTGTACAAATGTCAAAATAAATAATAAGGAACATTCAGAAAAAAACTTCCCGGATTTTAATGATGTTTAAGTTTATTTGTCCATTTTTAAAAGATTCAATCGCAATTTTAAGTTTACTAAAAGAACTCAGAAAAACAAACTCTTGGTACTCAGAAAAATAAAGCAAAGAAGAGCAGAACGGCTAGGGCATGTATGGAGGAGGATGTCAGAAACAGCACCAGCTAAGCAAATTATGAACTGGTTTCCAAAATCGAAGAGAGGGCGAGGGAGATCAAGGAACCTCGGTACCAGGTTAGATGAGATATAAAAGGATCTGAAAGAGGCAGGGATAAACAACTGGAAGGAACTGGCACACGACCGGAAAATGTGGAAAATCGCAACACACAAAATATGAACAAGCAAAACGAGGAAAACACGGGACTAATCCCCCCCCCCAAAGTGGATTTAAAAACATGCCTAATTTTAGGCAGGCAAAACGGCATAGCAGTGGAGAGCCACACAAGAAAAGAAAACACGATGACATCTAGCAACGATGTACAAATGTCAAAATGAATAGAAATGTTCTCGATTCATTTTGACATTTGTACATTTCCAACTACATTTTTAGGAAGTAAAAGTTTAGATATTAATTATTTAAAGAATTTACTCGTAACAACAGCACTTTTCGCAGTTTTAATGTAGGTTTAATAAAAATAATCTTGGTGATATCTGGCAACACGGTCCAAATGAACAGCGATTCTATCCAGGTTCTAAAGACGTAAACGTCTATGTATTCGATTTTAATATATTTTACCACTGAGAAATCAACAATAATCAAAGTTTCAACGCACTTTTACCAAAAACAAACTTGTTGACACCACGATGCGAATGCCAAAATAAGCAAAGCACTTTGTAACTTTTCTGACCGTATTCTAAAAATGTAAACGTATATTTATACAGTTTTTCAAATAATTATCCGTAAAATATCAATAATAATCGAAACTTTTACCCAAATAGACTGTTTGTCAAATGTCACTGACGGAAGTGACATTTGACAACGATGTGCAAACGTCTAGAAGTTTATATATGAATTCTAAACAGATTTTACGGTATAAAATCAACAATAATGGAAGGTACAACGTACATTTACTAAAAATAACGCCGGCGACTTGTGGCAACACTGTACAAATGTCGAAATGAACAAGGAACACTTTGCAACATTGCCAACAAGATTCTAAAGATGTAGAAGCATATTTACAAAGTTTTTTTTTTAAGAATTATCCGTAAATAAATACACAGTAGTGAAATTTAAAGATAATTTTGCAAAAAGAGAAGTATGATATATAGCAACGCTGTACAGACGTCAAAAGGACTATGATGAATTTTAAAATGGTTTTAAACGAGAAAAAAATCAATGCTTTTTTGAAGTTTTTATTTTCAATAAAAAAACGCACATTTGAAAAAATGTCTTGATGACATCTGGCAACAGTGCATCAATGCCAAAATGAACAAAGAACACACTGAAACGTCCACTCAAATCAATGTGAAGGAAAGCCAATGGCATTTGACAACGTTGTACATACGTCAAGAAGTCTATGTATTTATTCTGAACAGATTTCACCCTATATAATCCAAAATAATTCATGTTTAATGGTATATTTACTAAAAATAACCCCGGAGACTTCTGGCAGCACTGAAAAAATGTCAAAATGATCAAGGAACATTCTGCAACATTTGCAACAGGATTCTAACGAAGTAGAAGCATATTTATAAAATTTTTAAAAGTATCATCCGTAAAAATTCAAAAATTAGCGAAATTTAAACATAAATTTACCAAAGTAAACTCTACAGACATTTGGCAACGCTGTACAGACGCGAAATAGTACGAAAAACAACCAAGCAACATCGCGAACGGCATTCAGAAGAAACTAATGCCAATAAATCTCTGCGCGTATTTTCTTCAGTAAATAGATGCAAGCGAATTATGCAGTGGTTCGCTTGACGGAAATTATTGACGAAAACGTACGATGGTTACCTATAGATTTGACACAATTTGCCACGTGCCACGGCGTACCATCAGCGCCTGCAAAGGGTGCGCAACGTGCAGCGGCAGGCGCCGCACAACGGACGAGAAGGACTCGCCACAGGGGGGGGGGAAGGCGCGCACATTCGCATTCTATTTTCGACCTCGAAACGCGGAATTTTCTATATAAAATAAGTGCTTATCGCGCACACGGCCACAGCCTGCCCCCCTTACGGTTGTTTTGATTTGCCCGCCGGAGAAAGGACGGATCGCTTCGTTCGCCGTACTTGCTTTGCCGGCGAAACCTAAACAAGAGATAAATAAACAACTGATATGCGGTGTGGATTTCAGATGATGGGCGCTCGCAATTAAGATTCGAAGAACAAGCAAACGATAACAACGGCAACCACAAATATGAGTAGAGTTGACAAGGATGCAGTTTGTTGTTTCAGACAATAACGTCGCGGAATTATTTTTTCGAACGCATAATTATGACGATAGAATGACTCTCTCACTATACAATACATAATACAACTATTTGTCATGTAGACCCCTCATTTCATGTCTATGTTATACTCTTATTTATTACTTGCTGGAAGTAATCTTTTCTGACGATTCATTCTTTTCTTTTGTGATTTTACTGCTTTCAGAAAATGGTACACAAACGAAAAGGGTAAATTCAGGGTAGGAAAATGAGAACAATTCATTTCAAATGATCATTAGTAGCTAAACCATGGGGGTCAAACTTAAATTTACCTGTAATTTTAAATGGGCCTAAAACCAGCCAAAAGTGGTGGGGGTAAAAAAATGTGACCAATGAGAATCGAGTATTTTTCCGAACATTACCGAAGTGACCTTGGCTGTCATTTTTTAATATGACATTCCACCGTCTTGGTATAAATTCAGGACCGACCAAATAGATTTCTATGACAACCAACAAAATATTCGAGACAACCAACAAAAATATACGAGACAACCAGGGTCAAATTCAAATCTCGCGGCACTTTCGGCAATGTTCGGAAAAATACTCGATTCTCATTGGTCACGTTTTTTATCCTCACCACTTTTGGCTGGTTTTTAGGCCCATTTAAAATTATACGTAAAATTGAGCTCGAATTCCCATGGCATTAACAATCCGATTCCCAGATTAGGTTGAGAAACGTAGCAGGAAAGCAAGGTCGGCTCAAGATAAACGAGCAAAATTCATTATTCAATCAGAATACAAAAGTAGACGTCAAATAAGTGTTTAACGAAACATATTTTTGTACGGAATATTATGTTACAATGTATGTGTTTCCAGTACTGATAATTCGGCCATAAAACTTCCTTTAACGACGACCATCAGAAATACTACCTGAGGGGTCTTCCTAAACATCATACCAATGATCCAAATGTTCCTTTGTTATTCATTTTGTCCTTGGATTTTGACCCACAGATTTTTATCTGTGGGTCAAAATCCTACCCCTACCATTAAATAGAGTAGGGATAGGGAATTGTTTTTACCCAAGGATCGAAATCAAGCACAAACTGATCCAAACGAACATGGATCAGTAATATGCCATCTAGCAGGACCCCCCCCCCTCATGTAATAGTTTGGGTAGTCGTTAAAGGGAGCTTCCCTTCTACTTTTCCGAAGGGTACCTTGAGAAAAGTGAGAACAATTCATTTTATGTGTATTAACAATCTGTCTATCAGAACAGTTGATGAAACGCAGCAGGAAAACAATCTCGACCCAACAGAAGCGCCCAAATTTCATTTTTCAATCCGAAAGAAAAACGGGCGCTGAATGTTTTACCAAACATGTTTGCATTAGTAACGTAACATTATGTTACAATGTTACTACTATTGATAATTCCGCCATATTAGTAGTCCTAGAACTGACATAAATTCCCTACTTACATCTAATCTCCTAATCTCATTTCTATACCGTAGAACTTCTGAACGCTGATGATCAAATACACATAGGTATACATAGGGAGTTAGGGGCTGCATATTAGCGATCCAAATGATCCTTTATTATAAATGGATTTTACTATTACTGTTGATTACTGATTACTGATTTTGAATCCTGGTGCTGACTCCCGGTTGGTTTACATCAGGGGTGATCAAACATTTGTATGATCGGGCCTGTACTTTTCCTATGAGTACATTAACGATCTGACTATCAGAATAGGCTCGGAATCTCAGCAGGAAAACAAACTAGACCCAAAATAAATGCGCAAACCTTATTTTTCAACCCGATAGAAAAATAGACGTCGAATAATGTTCAACTAATACATTTTCGTAGCCAATATTACACCATAACGTTACCACTATTGATAATTCTAATCTCATTTTTTTATACTGGGGAATCTCCCCTCATCGATGATCAAACATACTACATGAGGAATCCCCCAAGACAGGCATCCAAATGTTTCGTTATTATAAATTTCGTGTTTGATTTCGACTCGTAACTGGTACCGACCCGCGTCCGACAATCATTCCTCCTTATCGCACAACGATTCTTCTCCAAACATCGATTTCTTATATTTTTTTCTGGGTTTCAGAAAATGGTTCCAAATGAAAGGAACCAGTGCGGACTTTGAAACAAATCATAGTAAGGACCCCTTAAAACACATGTAGTCACATTCCCTTCCCATTTACTTATTTATCATAACATAATATATTTACCAGAACATAACGAACATACATTTATTTTCATGTTGCCTATGTGCCAGCAGTTCTCTTTTTTATTAACCCTATTTCTTAATGTCTAATGCTTTTCCAACGATCGATTTCCCGTATTATTCTTGTTTTAAGCAAATGATAGCCAAAAGAAAAGAACAATGTAGTAAAACGCGAACAATTCATTTTAAATGGGCATTACCGATCTGATCCTCATAAACTCAGCTGCAAAACAAGTATGCTCTGTCAAATTATTAGTAGATCCGGAATTCGCAATTTATACCTACTCATAAACTCATTTTAATATCTCATTTTCTTGTTCTTATTTTCCATTATGCTTGTTGCGCTGTGTAATGCAAAATCCTTCAAGTAACGTAATTTTAACATGTAATGCTTGTTTTCAGAAAATGGAATAAAGAGAAAAGAGCAAGGAGGGAATTCAATTCAGAGAAGCAATAACGATGTGACTCCCCGAATAGGATCAGAATCACAGCAGGGAAGCATACTCCGGCCGAAGGCAAATGAGCAGAAAGCATTCTTTTCAATTTGAATACGAATAGACGTCGAGTGGGAAGTTGGCCGTCGTTCGCGACCCCGAACCGCGAATCAATATAAGCCTAGTTTGCCTTCGAAAGGCGGTGGAGACACATCAGCGCCGTGTGCCCTCATCGACTCCAACCCCCTACCACCCGGACCACCACTGTTCGCCAGGCAAGCACCGTGTGTGTGTGTGTGTGTGTGTGTGTGTCAGCCGGTGAGATCGCGCAACAGGTGTGTGTCACGAAGGGCTTCTTCTCGCACAGCCGCGCAGCAACCGCCTTGATTTTCCGAGCGTGTAATGCGAATCGCTTTCGGCATATGCGATTTTCAGCACAAGCCTAACGTCCGTGTTTTCATAGTGCAAAAAAACACAAGCCCAAATTGGGTTAATTCGCGCCTGAGTAAAAACATACACATGTTGGCGCAATGAAAATCGTAGCAATCTGCGCTCGCGGATGCTCGGTGGTCATTAGAGGTCGGTTGAGAGGGTTGGCATCTGGTACGGCTGTGCCGCAAACACGTGTATTATCGGACCGCGGGGCGAGACGCCGCAATCGATAACACGCGCGAGGGGTAGAGGTGGTGGTGGTAGGGAAGGGGGCTCATCCGGCGGCCTGGTACTGCAGGCCTCACCCCCCCTGCCGAGCAAAATACCACACGACTTTGACGCCACAATAGGCGCACACACGTAACGGGATTGTTTACCGTTTCAACAAACCGAAAGCCCGCGTTACAGTCGTGGATATTTTCGTAGTCACCTTTGTCGAATGACCAGGATCAAACGCGTCGCGATGTAATAATAGTTCCGATTTTCCCGTGACTAACGACAACAACCCTAGTATTGACAAAGCAATTTATTGTAGGTTTACAAAAAAAGTTTCTTATATAATATTGCAATTTCTTCATGTCGATTTTCTCTTTTATTCTATTACAATTTTTTATGTCGATTTTTGGATAATTATAAAATATAGGAATGAAATAAAACTTATTTATAACTTTCGCACCTAACACGAGTCCGAAAGTGTTTTAACAATACCGTTAAACCAGGCGTATACGGAAAATCAAAGAAGCAACATTATTTCCGTCGTTGACAGATTTCCGCATATTACGACAGAGCAAACTGGGGCACATGCCTGTTTTTTTTTCGGAAAATAAAAAAGGGGGAGAGCCAAAAAACGTATTTGTAGTAGTACGCGTTACATTAAAATTGTCAAAATGAATAATTCGATTATGATTTACCCATAAAAAAATCCGTTTCACATATACTTCATTATGTTTCCGCTTGGACTGATTCCGCACTAGGTAATACGGGCCAATTTACATTGCTTAAAACAACCTGGAAAATGCCTCTTTAATTGTATTACAGAATTCCGCATACGACAGGTATGTATCTTTTTTCAGCAATTACACGCCGAAACTGATGATTTGATACCTTTTATCATGTCATAATAACAAGTGCTGTCAAAATTATAATTCGGTATTTGTATCCTCTTCGTTTGGTTTTGGTGGAACGGTACTACCGAAGGATCTGTAGTTTTGTATCGAAATTGATACCAAATTATCGCTATCAAACATATTGGTTCTTATCCACATAAAACTGATCGAAACATTGATACTAGTCCAGAATCGGGGGAATCGATACCCAATAACAAATTAAGGTCATCTGGGGGCACTTAACGTTCTACCCCTTTTGTACCAGGGGCAATTGTATCACAATTTTTTCTTATTAGTACATATCTACAAATTATTGAAAAGGGTAAATAACTAAAATGGGTCTATACGGACGGGGGCTCTCTCAAAACCGGGGTCCCAGGCACGTGTCAACTAGTAGACAACCTTTATTGGCACATTACTCCCCCCCCCCCTTCCATTACATACATTCATTATAAGTAACAAGTAAAACTTGACATACTAAATACTATCAAACAAAAATTGATTAAATAAATGCCATTTCAACAAAAAATAATCAAATCCGCTAAGCTTCTTTTGCACTTTCACTCCCTATCCTTACTCCGGACTCCTTCTGCCCGGTGTTTTTCTCCTTCACTCCCTAGGTATCTTCAATTTGACGCCTCCCCGTAGTTGATGGTAGGTAGGCGTCCATTCCGCGCTGTTTCCTTCCGCTTTGTTATCACCTTCAAAATTGTTGCTCCCCTTCCATCCTCACACAGCCACTCTTTCACTCCCCTTTTTCCCCCTGGCAATCACACGCCCACTCCTCTTTCATTCCTATACAATCACTCCCAACATGCTCCCAGTAATCCCTCCCCCTTCCACATAGGATACACCCGACATATTCATCTCCCATCCACACATTCCATCCCCTCTCTTCCGATCCACACCGTGCTCTAGCTATCAGTCTTTTATCCGCCACATTCAGCTCTCTATCGCCAATATATCTGGGGTCTCACCCCAATTGTCTGCACTGCTTGGTATAGTGGGTTATATGTGCTTCTTTCTATATTTTTCGATATTTTGCCGCCTCGGCTCCTCCACCTCCCCTCCTATCGTTCCGACGTTCACGCTTGTCAACTATAGATAATGGATAATACCGAAGTGACGAATGCAAGTATTGAGAAAATTTGCAAATGAATGAAATAATTCATTTGCAATAAAGAGTTTTCAGAATTATGTGGTTTCGACGAGCAAACAAACTATCGAAAACATGTTATCGATACTTGTCGATATCGAAAATATCGATATGTCTAGAGTGGATGCATCGAAACTTATTGATACCTTAACATGTTTAACATCCCCTATATAACACCGCTGAAATGTCGAAAGCGAAAGAAATTTGGTACTTGATACTAAGTGATCTGTGTAAGCGCCACAGTAAAGAATTCAACAACGAAAAACTATTCTATAATAGTCGGTAAATTGTGTGGGGTGTTTTTCACAATAAATGTCAGAATGAAGTTCAAAGCAATATAGGGATCTTTCCTTTTTCTATAGATTCCGTCTAGATGATGTGGTAGTGCTCTCTGGACACCAGAATCAATACCTACAATCCTGAAGAAATGAAAATATATCAAAAAGTGAAGCAATGCTGTGGATAGAATGAAGTAGTCACTTATTGAACTAACATTTCTATACGCGCTTCACTTGGGGAATAAACTGGTGAATACGAACCAAATACATGAATTGGTTCAACTTGAAAGATAGGCTATTTTCATTCCTTCAAATTTATCAGTTCAAATATAAATCAATGAGTGATTACTCATTGATACCCGAAAATATATATGCCCGGACTACCCCTGTCAGTTAGGCGGGCTAATTATCAATTTTGCTACATGGGGAGTTCGTCTTCGCTCCAATGTGTCCTAGAAGGGACTCCCGTTTAACTTCTGTATAGGTGGCCACATTTTGAAAACGTCAAAGGTGCGCCGCAACAAATATAAAATTAATGATGAGAATCACTGCTCTAGGGCAGCGGTATCCAACTTAGGGTACTTGCACTGAGAAGGAGACCCGCAGTTCAAACTGTCACGGAGGGGCCGTTCCCTGAATTGCGAAAGTTTGATTATAATTTTAGGAATATTTTATAGAGGGATACAAAATTGATAACTGATTTGAAAAGAAATATAGCGCCTGAGCAACATTGCAAACTCTGAATACGTTAACATGTGGCAACATATTAAATCAGCGGTCGGAAACATATGACCCTCGGATGACCATGTGACCCATTTACTAAAGTAAACTGACCCGAAGCTGAAAAACAGTTGCACTAAACACTGATAAAATGTTCGAAATAGGAAAACCAACAACAATCTCTAAAAGTTTACATCATAACCTCTCTTAATGTCAACTTTACGAGGTACCTGAAGGAGTTATTTATAATGTAAGCAACTAGGTCGAAATTGAGGTTAAGCGTCAACATTCCAGCAAAACCGCCGCAATTCCTGCGCGGGCACGATGTAAACAAACGCGTTGCGCGCCGCGGCATGCTCTGTTCCCGTGTGTTCGTTCCTGCGGGCAACAGTGTGCATGCTGGTGCGTTCGTGCAACAAACAAATTCGTCACGTGGTCGCCGATCGGCCATGAAACCGGCAGGCAGGCCACACATAGGCAACACAGCCCAGCAGCGCAGCATAGCACGCGGCGCGGCAGCCTGTCCCGTGCGCGCGGGTCCGATCGTGCTTTTGCAGCAACGCGCGGCACGGTTGCAGCGGCAGGAATTCGTGTTTATATAACCGCAGGGCCGGCGCGGCGGCAGCAGCAGCGTTCGGGCAGGCGCGGAGGCGCCTTTGAGGTTAGGCGCGCACATGCTCGCGGCCGGGCAACGAAAATACGCGGTGCGTTGTTTGTCGTCGCAGCGTGGAAGCAGTAGCAATATCCACCATGTCCCCCCGCACTCCGCCAGCGAGGAGCCGATCGAACGGCGTATTTATAAACAGCACCCGTACACTTCGACCGCACGCCCCGCGAACATAGCAAAACAAATAAACAACACAGCGCAATCGGCGCACAAATATTCGCCGTTCATATTTTTCTGTCGCTCTCCCGGCCGGAACTACAATACGCATGCAACGCACATGGTTCATGGCAAATTGTATACGAATGCAAATTTACTTATGACGGAATCCAATTGGAAACATTAATCCAAGGGGATTAAATAAAAAAATATATATATATAACAAACATAGAACGCTACCTTCAGATAGTTAAAGTTAGGCGTTGTTAAAATATTTCAGGTTAAAGATAGATCTTTAAGGTCAATTTTTTTTTTTCAATATTTAAGGGTAAAGATATTTTTGATATGTAAGATTAAATAATGTAAAACAGCTGAATATACAAACAGTGTCTTTTTTGCTAAGCGTGTTCAAGGCCTAAATGCGAAAACATGCTTTGCAAGGATGCATGACTGGTTAATTAGAATACACGTGCGTGTACTTACGATCGCGGTAGTTGAATCGACGGTGCGCCCTTGCGTTGGAAGACTCCGTCGACGAAGACGCCGTTCTTGCCGTTGCACATCATGTAGAAGAACGGATGCTCGAAGAACACCTCTAGGTGCTTGCGCGAAATGAAGCTAGAGTGGCCCATGTTGACGTCGACGGCGCCGCGGCTGCTGTTGCGCCCGATGGTGATGCGCTCCTGCCGCACCATGTACTCGAACTCGCGGCCTTCGAGGCGCGCGATCGGCGCGCCCTTCTCCTCGGGGCTCCACTGCACCTTCGAGGGGCTGGCGGGCGCCGACTTGAGCGCAAGCAGCGCCCACGCGTCGCTCTCCGCCGAGTACGAGGCAGACATACTAACTAGGTAGCGATATGCTTGCACCGGGCGGCGCGGCGACGATGCTGACAATTTCAAACCGCAACGCACGCCGTTAGTGTGTTGTGTTGATTTGTTGTGTTTTTTTTTCTGCTGTTGCTCTCGTCGCTGCGGTGACGACGGGGGAACACCACTCTCGCACACACCGCCACACACGCGTACACAACGAGCACCTTCAGCTCCTCGTACACACGCACTCACACACGCGTACGTATCGTCGGGGTCGCTGCTTTTTTTTTCTCGCTGCTCTCGCGCTCGCCGTCGGAGATGTTGTGTTTTCGGCGTCGTTGTTATTCACGCACGTTTGTAGCCGGTCGTCGGTGGCACCTGTGCTGGTTTCATAACAGCGCGACGCTGCTACTATAGCGGGCTCTTATCGGGTGGTGCGGCGGCGTTTCTGCTGCACGGCTACTGCTGCTGTGCGGCCTGGCTAGCAGCACAAACACGTGAGGAGCGGAGCCGAAACGTGGGAGAACGCGGACGACGCGGACTTGAACTGAGCACGGTGCGCTGCCGATCGTCGCCGAGGCGCAACGCGCGTGCCATCTGTGGACGTACAGAGGGGGGCGCTCGAACCAAAACAAACACGCGACGTTGCACATGTAAATAACACTTCATGCTTTTGTTGTTGAACGTTATCGCCACCTTCTTTCTTTGTCACACATTTCTACGTACGCACTACGCATATCTTTCCCTTATCTCTAAGCAATATGTACTTTCAAACAGCAACAAATCCAGAATTTTAAATTGAAATACATGCAATTATCAACAAACATGAACTGCATTTCAAGTTTTATCATATGCAACCAACATTTCAATATTATTTTCCAATCTTATAGATACGTATTGCATTAGAATTTTGCAGCTATTGTGTACCTATATTTTTTTTTCTCTTCTTTAGTATAAGTTTTGTGTCAAAACATATTTTAGTCAAAATAAGTACAGTCTACGGAAATTCTGATTTTCTTTAACGATACAACTAGTAAATAACATTCCAGCCCCTGTGATCAAAAAGGGGTCGAGGAGTGCGTTATCCTCTGCACCCCATGACGCGAAAATGTCGGTATTAGTTTTGTAATATAACGAAACTTGTCGAATACGGAAAGTTATGAAACCAACCATTTTTCCCTTGTTGACAGGTTTCCGTATATGAAAGGTGACTAGAAGTGAATACGATACAGCGACGGCGCACAATGGTCAATTTTTGGTCAAAAACGCGACATACATCAATAATTCAAATTTTAATTATCTGTATTCCATCTGTTGTAAATATATTATTGCAGTGTGTTTTATTTAATTTTGGTGATTTTGCCTTTTTTCCGTGACCTCTGTATTTGCTGGAAATATACCTTATTTCATAAACTTTATTCGAGTAGTTTGGTTTAAGTCTCAAATTACTCACAAAAATATACTCTTTCAGATGATATCATACACTTTCTTATGGAATTTGAATTTGGGCACAAAAAATTCACAAGAATATGCTCTTTCAGATGATATTGCACACATAATTGTTTGTTTGTTGTTTGTTTGTATGTCCCCCTGAAGTATTATGGTCAGTTTTTCAGTGAGCATTTCTTATTTGGTCCCAAATTACTTACAGAAATATGTACTTTCAGTTGATACTGCATACTTTATTATTTGTTTGGAGGGAGGCCCATCCCAAATTATTCCCAAATCAGGAAGGGAATAATTTGGGCAAATATAACTAAAAGTGCAATCTTTAGGATAAGTCATGTGAAGTTATTTTTCAGACAGATCATACCCCACACATAAGGTGTGGATGCTTGCGGACGCGGACAATATTGTATTGTTAGCTAGGGACTATGTGAATATGCAGGGAGCGCTAGGGGGTGTGAAAGATTTATGGATAAAAGGGATATGGTTGTGAATGTGGCCAAGACTACTTGTAAGTGGATGAAATTTAGAAGGCCGGGTGGAACAGAATGATAGGTATGAAATAGAAGGGACAAGTACTGGAGAAAATCCAGGTATTTACATACCTACGCTTTCAGTTTAAGTCATGGGGTGTTTGAAAAGACCATGTGGCATGGGTGCCAAGGAAGACAAGGTGTGCATGGGAAAGTATAAAGGGAGAATGGGGTATGGGTATGTGGGGAGGAAATTGGGATATAGCAATGAAAATGTGGTATGCTTCTGTGAAACCGATTTTGCTGTATGGAGTGGAAGTCTGGGAATTGGATGAATGGAAGGTATTGGAACGGGAGTAGACCTGGTTCCTGAAGAATATGATGGGATTGGAGAGATCTACTCCATACTATATAGTTCTTCATGAGACAGGAAGGCTTAGTATGAAAGTGGAAACGGCTGTAAGAGTGATAAGATATGAGGAAGGGTTTGAGAGAATGGGAAGTGAAAGATTGGTGAAGAATGTGTGGAGCACACTAGCAGGGGGTGCAATGGGTAGGCAGTGACGAGGAGACGGGTGTACGAATCAGTGGACCTCTCCGAGTTGGCGATCACACGTTTATGGCAAGAGCGTTGAGCACTTGACGGAGAGAGGAAGAGGAATAGAAGAACATAGATAAGGCAAAACCGGATCGAGCTCAACTCCTACAATCCATCCTACCAGATGATTCAGGTGGTGGAACGGAGGCCTGGATACATAGGGGATAGGGGCCTTGGGCCGAATGAGAAAGCACTCCTGGCTAGAGCGTGATGAGGATCGGTAGATAGGAGGCGCATGATATGGATGGGGGCAGACTACACCCGATGGTGTGGGAATGTGCGGGCATAGAAAAAGAAAAACACTGGGCTGGAGGAAGAGAAGGGAATCGGGTGAAGAGATGGCTTGATGAAAGGGGAGGAGGGTTGGCTGCATCGCAATGATGGTAGCAGAGAAGAAGGAAGGTGTGGAGGAGGATAGAGATATTTATTTTGGTTTTCTGTTTTTTTTTTGTTTTTGATTTTGGTTATCTTGTTTTTGTGCAAATGGTATATTATTATGTGTAATGGGATTGTCAGTAAATGTTGCATAAATATACCCAACATAAATATACCCAAATTTAAAAAAAATCAAAATTTATCAAAAAATTTCACATTTTAGTTTTATCACTGTGTTATCAGACTGTGAAGAATATGCTTCACCTATGACCAATTACACGAAATTCAAAGTTTAGGAAGAAATATGCTGCCGAAAACAATTATACGTGCATCTCGTCGATATGTACATGGAATTGAAACGAATAATTTGAATATTTGTGACCTGAGTCATTCTGTTTGATTATTTTCTTGAAAACGTGTTCTGACTATAAGCAACCCACCTTACCCATTAATTTATTAAATTCAACTTTTGATTACGGTATAACCAAAAATGTATATTATTTCTACACAAAATTAACGATGGTTATTAATCGTTAATTTGTTATCACGGTATGTAAACATACTCAAGCGTATCATTAGCTTGATAATTTGCCGAATGAGTAATTGTGTTGTCACTACAAATGCACAAAACACAAGTACGGTACCATATCATTGTTAATCAAATATGTTACGACAATTTCTCGAAAACACCTTCGTTTTTAGTTTGCCGCACACAATACAAATGGCTGAGAACGTCGAGCTGCACAGCCTGCACCTGGACGTTCGTAGCAGTCGCCATTTGGATATCGACTCCGAATTTGACGCCGACTATCGACCTAGGCGGTTATCGATGCATCGAAACATTCAGAATAGGGCGTCGCGAGGGCATGGATCGGTTTCGGACGATAGGAATCACCATCCTTCATGTGAGAACACTCATTTATTGGAATTGCTTGATAATAATTGTTTGGTGATTTCTCTCGCGATCGTTTAGATGGTATGTCGAGAGATGTAATTGATTCAAGCACACATATCGATCTAATTGTTGATAAGATCGTTGAAGAGGAGGAATGTCTGTTGGGCGATGGTATCGTGCCTGGGGTTGAGTTCAGACAAGATGCCCTCAAGAATATGCCACAGAGTCTTACGATGAAGAAGCTGGTCAAGGAGAAGTTGCATTTAAGACAGAAAACTGCAAAGAAGATTTCTTATTGGACGCAGTTGAAGTTGAACGTTAATGTATCATCTAAGAAAGTAAGTTTATTTTGTCTACTTCTGTTTTATAATATGCACATTGTATTAACAATTTAGTTAAAGTATTGATACACACAGCCTACTGCTAATCTTATAGGGCAGGTAAATAATAGTCGTAGAAAAGATATAGTATACAACGAGCATGTATACATTATTTACGAGAATGAAAAATTGTGGCACGAGTCTACAAGTAATACGAATGAATAATGTGCATTACATTACTATTGTCTACTCTATGTTACATAATATGCACATTATATTAACAATTTTGATTTATCATTACTTGATATACACAACCTCTGTTGATCATAACAGTGCAGGTAGATGAATACTATTCAATATTTGTTTTTGATATGTCATACATATAAAATTTTCATAAATATAAAATTTTCATGACCTTCTAGTTTGCTAAGCAAACAATGAGGTACTGTTCCTGTAAGAATGCCGTGTTTCAATGCTTTGCATCGAATCTGTACCGAAATCCCTCTCGGCGTAGTGGCTGCCCAGCTTCGTGCTCTGTCAAATTCACTTTAGCCGATTTAGACAAGTTGTTTTGCCTTGCATTATGTTGAAAATATTAAATTTATATATAAATAGTTTCGTTACCAAGAACATAAAATATTATTTAATCTTTTGGCAAATACTCAGTTGTAGGTGTTTGTATTTTATATAGCTTCATTCTTTATAAGGCTGAAAGGATGAGTATAGCAGAACATGCAGGGGAAAGGAAAAATCTCAAATTTTATAAAATGTAGATGCATAGAAAAAACTGCTAAAATACTTTATTATATCTGCTATAATCACCCGACGGGAATTTGTGATTGATGATAGAAAAGTGTAGTAAAAAAAGCGAATACTTTCAAAATTATGAAGTTCAAGGGCTTTGCTTTGTTCTTGCGGAATAGTTTGATCGGGGTGAATGCGATTTAATGATTACTACCTAATAAACATCTTAAAAATGTGAATATTAGAGCAGATAAACTAACTCGTCTGCATGTAGACCGACCTTGGCGCCCAATCGAGTATACGACGTTACTCATACGTTGCTGTTAAAGCAATATATACCAAACTTTGAACATGTTTTTTGAGGAAACGGCTCAAAACGGCATAAAATCTCGTTAAGACGATTTACTTCTATATATGTACTACATGTACAAAAGTGTTCATTCAATTCCGTGTTGGACAATTGAGACATTCTCCATGTAAGTAACAAATACGGTTATATTCCTTCCTGTTGTATTGTTTTGCATCGAATCTTTGTCGAAATCACTCTCGGCGCCGCTGCGACGAAATAAAACTTATCATACTTATAGACAATCTAATTGTATTAACGATTTCGATTAAGTCATGATATACACAAACTGCTGATCATAACAGTGCTGGTACATGGTATTTCAGTATTATTTTTGAATAAGAAATGTCATACATATCTTAAAAATTTTAATCGTCTACTTGTTTGCTAAGCAAACAATGCGATAATGTTCTTTCGCGTTGCATTGTTTTGCATCGAATCCGTGCTGAAATCCCTCTGCGCGACTGCGACAAAATAAAAGTGGTAGGCCATGGATGACATAATCAAACAAGACTTATCAATTCAATACTTCAATTTTACTATTTATGTAACTTTCGTGCAGAAAATTATTATTTCTCAGCAAAAATAAAAACTAAATCTAATCATTATTATTTTCACACATTGTTGTCGCAGAAAGCGTATAGTGCACAACTCGCATGTAATGCACCTTATTCACTCGTATGATTTGCACAACTTGTCATACTCGTAAACAACTCGTATGGCATTATATGCTCGTTGCACAATATACTATTAACCCTTTTAGCATATAATCCCGAGTCCCAGTCGATTCAGAAAGTGTGAACCAAAATGAGATAAGCAAGAAAGTTACTAAAAATATTGACGTCATTTCTAGAGGATTAAATTATCTATAGTTTATGACGATATTTATTATGACAATTGAATTTTTCAGTGTAAATCCAACTTTAAAGACTTCGTCTTCACTCTGTCACTATGGAATGGAACATTAAAGCACATTGAAGGCGAATTTGGATCAGCGACAGCGATTTACTTCCGTTTCTTCCGTCATTTATTCCTACTTAATTGCGTCAGTTTCATTTTATGCTTTTGTTTCATTGCGTTGCCAGAAATACTGCGTGTTGCTGTTGAAGGATCAGGAAATACAGCTAATTTTCAATTTAAAGACCTTTTCACTGGCCAAGTAAGTCAAATAATTCTCTATTTCCATAGTTATTTTATTTATTATTTTCTTGAGTTAGTAATTTATTCCTTTTTGTTTAACTATTTTAATTTGATTTAAAGGGATATCTAGAGAATACTACGATGTTTTATGGTTTCTATCGTAACTATTCTATCAATATTGCATACAATTTGTCTTATTCTATGCCGCGTGCGTACTTTTACACCATGATTATTGTTTATTCGTTGTTAATTGTCGTCCTATCGCTGAGGTAAATATTTCGAAGATTCTCAATATATTTATTGACAATATTTTGTTATATATTTATAGCATGACGAAATCATATCGCATCAATTTCATTGAGACAAAGGGTGGATTGAAGAATACATTCGCACAGAAAGTCTTCTGTACCTGGGATTTCGGCATTGCTACTGAGAAGGCTTCAAAATTGAAGTCGTCTGCCATCTTTCATGAGTTTAAGGTATGTTCCATATTTTCACAGAAATTGATCTAATGGCCTATTAGTTCCTGGCCAAATGTAAAATACGTCGTCGACATATCTGCACCATTTTCTAATGTTCTTAAGTAGGGAATTTCCACCCTATCACTACCAAGGTCGCATCTCTTAATTATCTTATTCAAGCGTCAGTTGGCACTTCCTTTTCTGCTGAAAACATTCTCATCAGGCAATCCCCTACTTAAGAACATTGAAAAACTTGTGCTAACACGTCACCAACGAATTTTTCATTCGGTCACGAATTAATATTCAATTAGATCAATTTCTGCAGTTTATACACACGTGCCACCCCAATTTAATATTTACAGACGAAAAAGAAGTCGATAATTCTATTAATTTCTTGGATTTGACCATCCAAAAAATAGCTAATAAATGAATAGCTAGACGTTTTGTTACGTTTTCCTCTCACCCGCAATATTACAAACATTTTTGTATAAATATGCGAATTATATTTTGAAACAATCCAGTACCTGATGCTGCCTCGCGGCGAAATGCGCATCGTTCGCGATTAAATAACTTTTGTAAAGGAGTGAATTAAAAAGTGTTTCTTTTCTGAGTTAAATTGTATTAACATATGCGTTGAACAATTAAGGAACTCCTTGAAGAGGAGTTACGCCCACATCGTGGATCTTCCTGGCGCGAGAAATTCGGCACATTCATGCTGCGACTCACCGCGAACATGCTCTTCATCGGCGTCGTCGCTGCGGTTGGCTACAGCATCTGGCTACTCCTCGAGCTCCATTGGGTGAAAGAGAACGACGAATGGAGTGGCATTCTCAATGCAATTGTCATAAACCTAGTGATCTATATCGTGCCCGCAATTTTTTCGTTCGTATCACGTCATGAAGATTATAGAAATCCACGAAAAGCCTTCAACGTCACACTGGTCCGCACATTACTGCTTCATGCAGCTGTCATCGGCGTACTGGCTGGTTTCTGGTTGATTCGCGCTGAAGAAATTGTACGTCGTAATTTCACGGTCTTAATCATTAAGACTTAATAAACACATTGTTTTAGTCTGGTTGTTGGGAGACCAAACTCGGCCAGGAGATGTACAGACTGATTGTCTTCGAGTTTGTCTTTGCGTTCATCTTTTTTGTGATAGAGAAGATACGATTATGTTTATGGGCACTGTAAGCAGAAGATTCGACGTTCAAATTTGTAATTTAATCTTGATTTCTTTATTTCACAGAGTTACAAGTTCGAGAATTGAAACTCCTGAGTTTGAAGTTGCCGAACATACTGTGCATCTTATCTACAATCAAGCCTTGTTTTGGCTTGGTTTACTCTTCGCACCACTTTTGAGTGCCTTAGTCGTGGTGAAATATCTTGTAATGTGGTACTTTATCACGTGCGTTCAGGTGAAGTTTTCTAAGCCGTCGACGAAGTTTTGGCGGGCGTCCAACACCCAAACTTGGTTCCTTGTGATAACGTTTTTCACGGCGTTGCTGATTATGCTGGCTCTGGGTTGTATGATATCGCTGTAAGTTTTATGGTTTTATTTATACGAGTTATGTTCAAAATGTAAAATGTAAATTTCTTAAATTGTTGCAAATCTTTGTCTTTTCATTGGTCTCGTCAGTTTTGGGGACATAAAAAAGTCACGTCGCGCTAAATCTGGAGAATAAGTTGTTGTTTTTTGGTAAAAATTAAACAGCTCTGAAGTTAACTACAAAACCTAGCCACAAATGTTTGTTATGGGTGTTGAGTTTTCGAATGTAGTAATTTACATATGTTCTTAGATTGCTCAGGTCAATACAAATGTGCAGCCACAAATGTTTGTTATGGGTGTTGAGTTTTCGAATGTAGTAATTTACATATGTTCTTAGATCACTCAGGTCAATACAAATGTGCACGTCCGCGATTTTTGCGATTATCTGTAGAGCCCTATGCCCAAGGGGGTGTCCATCGGGCAACATACATGTCTGGTTTTCTCGGAGACTTGTAGAGTGTAGCACCTGTAAGTCTCATAAAAATGCAAACAAAATACCGAAAACAAACATGTCCGCGATTTTTCACGCCCTGTTCGCTCAAGAGGAGTGAACAGATCAAAGTTCCTCTATAATTATATACGAAACTGGCCATAAGCCGAATTTTGTTCGAAGATAAAGTGCCATTTTGTAGGAAACACGAACAGTGCATTACATAACTTTAACATAACTTGCAGTTAACTTCAGAGCTGTGAAAATTAAACAGTTTCAAAAGAAAATACGTAGTCTCTATATGATTCAACCGATGCGTCCATTCTCAGCAAATTCTCTGATTTTCTTTTTCGTACATCTTCAATGGCACCTTCTCTCGGTCATCTTTGTAGAGTTTGTTACCAATTATTACATTTTTTTTAATCAACTATTTCTCTATATGCCACGGTTAACATTTCAAGAGGTTTGCTTAATTTAATTTTTTTACACAACTTTGAAATAAATTCTTTGATCTATTTGTTCCGAAAGCAACAAAAAAATCATCGAAGACCCAAAACACTTCCAACCTCAGCTTTGACAAAAAAAAACTGAACATATAGCTGAATCTATACATATATGTTCGCAATTCAAGCACAACAAAGAAGAAGTGTACGTTACCCGTCAAATTTAAAGGCACCTTTTTGAACACGCTACATATATATTGTATATTACATAATATAAATGTTTGTTTAGCATTTACGCATCGCAATTTGGTCCTTTCGGTGCAGCAAACGACGACAAACGCTATATCTACGATTTTCTCAAAGACGAAATTTTACGAATGGAAAAAGGTTTAATCATCTGGCAAATTCTGGCATTTTTATTAAAACCCGGCGTTGTTGCAATTGGTTTTATTATTATGGTGTAAGTATATTTTTCTTTGAAATTGTTCATAAATTCTCATTTGAATATTTTATATCTAGTGGTTTTATCTATTATCTGCGAGCAAGAGCACTGGCACAAGAGAAAATGGTTAGCCTATTACGTGATATGATCATCGTCGAATCTAAGGATAAGGACTTTCTTCTAAATCGCATTAGAATGATGACTAATGGTATATTTTATTAATTTATGTATATAATAAAATATACATTAAGATATTCTGTTTTCAGAGAAGGTAAACCACAGGAAACTAGATCCAATACGCACTCCTAGTGATAAAATGTATAAGCAACAAGAGAATCAAACCGATTTCCATCTGGACGAAGACGCTACCATTCCAGAGTGCTTTGAGGATAATACAGCGCTGAGTTTTCGCGACATTCCGACCAAAGAGAAGCAGAATTAACGAGAATGTAGAAGCAAAGATTTTTAAATTGACCTTAATAGTATTTTATTGTATTTATTCGGGTGTTATATTTATTAACTTCAATAAAGTATAATTTTTGACCTATTTATTGGTTTGCTCAGTACGTCCCCTCTTTCAGGTTGTTCCTCTTCCTTTTGAGATTAATTGCAGGAGATTGCCTATACTTTCGATTAACGCGGCTTTGAAATGATTTGATAATGGTGATTCCTAAACACAAATAAGTAGAAAATTGGGCTTTAACGGGTCGCCGATACGTCCAATTTTGAATAAATCAGTTACATCTCAAATCATGCAAAGTAATAGGAATAGGAGCCATTTGATGATTAAAATGAAAGATTTACTTTTCATATCGTTAGAAGACTGAAATCGGAAGCAGATTCCTATTAATACAAGTATTGTTTTAATTATCGATCCAGGGCGATCCAACGGCGCTAGCATTGCGACCAAGTTTGGTATATTGGGCATGGATCAATTCTATGGGCTAATTACAGAGATCATCTTTGATCGACATCTCTCCTTGACCGACTTCCCCTTAAATTAAGCGAGCCCTAGCTACTCGTCGCATAGCAGGGAGAGTCTTTCAGATGCTAGGGATGCTCAAGTGTAGGTGCTCAGTTGTTCCAACCTCTGATTTACATAGTCTGCAAATTGTGAGGTCACTTTTCCCAATATTTGCAAGGTGGTACATCACCTCGGCGTGACCTGTCAGTAGGCTTATCTCGGTCTTTCTAAGCTTTATTATTTCCTACCTAGGGTCCTCTTCCTTTTCCTTAGCTGTGGACGGCAGAACCAACGTTCTGGACCATGGAAGGTAGTTTCTGCTGCTTTCTTGGCTAACATGTTCGTCTTCGTATTGCCTGTAATGCCTTGGTGCGCAGGCACCTAATGCATAGTGAGTTTGTTGCCACGCCCTAATTCTTTTAGCACTTTCTTGCAGTTCAAAGTTTGTTTTGAGTTGCACTGTTCGTCACGATGAGGATTAGATCCAGTTCACAATATGTGATGATATATATGCATTTATCCTTGTAGTGCTTCATGAGACACTGCTGGGCACATAATTCTATAGCCACGATTTCTGCTTCTGCAATTGAAGGGATTCGTTCCTCTTTTCGAGAGTACCATAGTGTCCTTTACTGGCTCATGTCATACTCATTCTCAGGGCACTCGTTATGGCTGTGCCGTCAATGACAATAGACAGGGGAGAAATGGCTAATAGTGCTGTTCGCGCATCAGGGGGGGGGGGAGGTGTGTAGCGTCCTAGTAAATGCGTAAATGTTATTTTTGTGTACATTTCAAATATTTCAACCGGCGAGCAAACATATTTTCAACTTTCTTTT
>JAODAC010014965.1:0-22417 GCA_027575185.1 Mimaenictus wilsoni | reverse complement strand
ACACCTTGTTACACTGGATAAATATAGTTGTTTCATATAATCTCTCTATATGGCGTTTCTCGTTTGGTGAATTCTGAATGACATTATTGCCCATATTTTTTTCGGTTCCGTCTTTCAGTACTAGTGCTATATGGCGCTACCATAGGTGTAGATTGAGACATTACATTGCTTAACAGAAAATGTATTAGTATTTTGTCTATGTAAGAAGTTTGCATCAAAGTCATGGCCTTTCTTATTTCATTTCGTGCAATCTTCATGTCCAAGAACAATTTAAGTTCTCCTAAATCAGAAATTTCGAGTGAATTCATTAAATTGATTTTAATTCATTTTCCGGAATAATTTCCAGCTACCAAAATTATTCTGTAATGCTCTGATTCCCATAGAAATAGATAATTTTGTTCACTCACTAGACCCATTGAGTTTGCTACCTCTGTAAACTTTTCATTCCACTTTTTTAGACTTATACGCAATCCGTTTATTGCTCTATTTAGCTTAGTTTTCTGGTTGCTTTCTTATTATTCGGAAATTTCCATGCAGTATACTTGTTTGACACATTTGCAGAAGTCGAACTTTTTGGTTAGTAATTGGATTTCTCTCGTGTAGTGGCGATCAATTCGTATTCTATTGGAAAGTAAGCCAATGCTACCATTGTTGTCGTAGGCGAGCAGTTCCTCAGTGTAGTGTAGATATCTGTTCTCGCCAATGGGTATGCCAAAGTCGACTGATTCTTCCAATGTAACTTGATTCGCTGGATCGGTGATGAACAAATCAGTGAAGTGCAGTGTGGATTCCCAAGTTCTATTCTATTCTATTGTCACGGCTCGAGAGTTTGCCGTTGATTTGCGGATTACTTTGATGAGGAGATGGGGATCACTCGCTTGGCTTAAGCTACCGTGACTGACCTAGGTTATAGAAAAGTTTACATACCATATGATGGTCGACATGACGCTTGCGTACGAAGACGTTTGCCTCGGATGGCGACGGGACTTCTGCTGTTCGGTGGACTCTAGGCTGACCGCTGCTGGGCTGCTAGACTGATGGGCTTGCTGGCTGATGGGCTGTTGACTTGTACGCTACTGTATGGACACCGGCGGCAGAGATACTACGTGTTGGGTTTCACAAGTCGATTTATTCGAAGTTTACACTTGCGGTGTCGCGTACAGTGTGCCCTTGTAGAGGCTTTCCCACATTTTGACGCATCCTGTGGTGGTCTAACGAATCCGTTTCTTATAAATCTAGATTAATGACTTGACATGTATAAGCTTTTTAGAAAAGTATTCCAAATTCGTATTTGGATCCGTGGGGTCACAGATGTGAATATGTTGCGACATTACTTCCTCGCTCGAAAAATCACTGTCCCAAGTGATTGGGTTTCAATAATTAATCTGTATTTGGATTACTTTTCTTTACATGAAGTGGACCTATTTTACTTAATTAAAATTCCCTAATAATTCGATAGAAAAAGTAAAAGCAAGCATCCTACACATTATCGTCTGAATTAATTTTATGTTTTGCAAATGTTACTCTAACCTCTTCGTCGTATTGTGTTTCCTTTTTCTTATTCTTGGTCGTTGTGTAAACTCGGTCCATCGTGGTGTATCCTGATGATGTTGGCATTGTAGACAACGTTGCGCGTGGTAGTCGGTTTGGTGGCAGCAGGGACATATAGGTACGATATACCCTTCTGACTCGGTGGTAAACCTCTCTAAGTCGATTCGTCATTTCTCGATGTCTGTTGCCAGTCCTCCAAGTAGGATTCGGAATGTTGTGTTTTCGGCACCTTGGTCGATGTGTGCTCAAGTCATTGGATCCAGATACACTTGTAAACAAATAAAGTGATTACTCCAATACCTGATAAACTAGCAATGATCATATTCACGATATCTATTATGTGTTTGTCGTTCTGGAGTCCGGATGTTGATATGAAAAAGGGTGCCTCTTGGTCTACTACTTCCTCTAGTTTACTTGTGGCGATGTTTTCTTGGTGGTCGTGGATCAGACTAACACTGTCTAACTTGGTCCATACTATTGGTACTAGGTGAAAAATCTTTGGGGGATCCTTGGCGTCGTTACATGGAATCGCTCGTGCTAGTGGTTGGACACCTGGAAATTCGATGGTGCATTCACAAGGTAGTTTGATCTTAAAAATTCCTATTCCACTAGGCTTTATCATTGTTTGTGAATTCGGGGACAATTAACGTACACTGGACTCAGACCGGGATTGATCAATACTTCGGTTCTTAATACGGTTTCAAGATAGAAATGATCTTCCCCTATTTGGTTCTGATCTTGTCTCTTGTGGCTCCACTAAAGAATGTATAAATGCATACGTATTCGTGGTTACTGCGGTATCTGCGTACTTGCCGCAAGGAAGAAAGTTCGGATGTTTCCTTAAGTTCCATTAGGACAGTCTCACTGATAGATGTGATAACAGCAATGTTCTCTACATTTAATAGAGTGCGGCAACTTAGATCTTGCCATGTGAAAATAGGTGTAATGACTCCCTTGAGTGATTTCAGTTTGTACCCCACTTGATTCAATAGTAAGTATAGAAGTTTTATTGCCATACCTGAGCTGATGCTGCATTCAGTTAGACGTTAATCGTAATATTCAGTCATTCTAGCTATTGGAGTTTGGTATGTACCCTTCACTTGTTCTGACAGGGCTTTAACTTCTATCCTCAATTCCGCTGGTTTGTTAACATGTGGGTTTAGTATACCCGTTTGACACATTTGCAGGAGGAGATCATGTTTGTGGTTAGTATTTGGATTTCTATCTCGTAATGTCCATCAATTCGTGTTCTCTTGGTCGGTGTAGTGAAAATGTCTGTTTTCACCAATGGGTATGCCGATGTCGACTAATTCTTCCAGTGTAACTTGGTTCGATGGTTCGTCGATGAGCAAATCGGCGAAATGTAGTGTGGATTCCCAAGTTCTTGTTGGATGTTTCAAATTGCTGCCTTGTACCGTCTTCACCAGGACTACTTTCTCTCGTCGGAAGGCTGTCCATGGTGCTGTCGTTTCGTTGCAAGCGTTGACCAACGTGTCCATGATGTGGGGTAGAATTATTGGAATTACGACTGGAATCGTAATTTCGTAGAATACAGCATTTGGTAGCGTCTGCAGTTGTATGTTCGGAATTCGGTTCTTACTTCTCATTCATACAAGCATAATATTTAAGCAATTCTAAGCTGTTACATTATTTGTCCTCCTAATTTTTCCATTTCATTGTTTCTTGCACTCGGCGATTCATTACTTAGTTTGTACCATGCAGCTTCGTGGTTTTCTTGAAGTTCATCGGTCGTATATAGGTGAAACTCTTCGGCAACTTGTCCCAGACAAAATGGAGAAATACTGTACGCTAATTATAACTCAATATTGGCACATAAACACATAAAACAGTTTAAACTATTTTGACGATTCTCGTTTCCTAATTTGTTTGCTAATAATCATTATCTCTTATGTCGGTGCATGGTGTACCAACGTCGGTCTACTCATTTTCCTGATCCAGCCGCTACACTGTGAGTCCTCGTTGGGACTCCTGAAATCTTCTCCCGAACCTGGCTTGGACCCTGACGTAGTCTATCAGCGGCACGCGGTTGCATTACCCGTACTTGAAATTGGTCGCCCTTTGGTAGTGTCAGTATTCCCTCTCTGCCGATGCCTTCACTATTTACCTCTTGCATTTCAAGGTCTTCCTCCCTTGGGGTTTTCTTATAATGGTGATAACATTTCATAACAAATTCTTTTGGTGCATCCTTAATTATCCAACATAATAAAACAAGTACAAAAACGCATGCTGCTAAATAACTACATAAAATAATAAAAATAGTGTCGTTTGGGTCGTTGCATACTTAGTTTCCTTGAACTTGAGCATTTCGAGTCATGTTGCTAGCAAGTAAAGCAAGTTATTCTCATTTTGTATGCAATGTATAATATAATTATGGACAAGCATATTCCACCACAATATTATTCCGTGAAGGCGTGATTGGTTGAATGATACTGTAAAATCGGTGCTGGTAGCCCTAAGGTTATTTCTTCGACTAACTCTTTCCTGCGATTAAATTCCGTCAAATTGACATGAGGTATTGCTGGTTCTCTCTCTATTTAGGCATTCGGTCATATTAGAAAAAATAGGATGAGTTCCGGTGGGTAAGATGTGTAACATATCTGGTTCCAATTTGTTCGATGCACATGGAACTCTTGGTGCGATTATTTGTCTTTCGTTTTCCACCAGTGAACAGCGGCATGGTAAATTTACTTTTAGTGCTCCCGGTTCTGTATAGGCTGTTTTCGGAAGAGGAATGCTTGTTGTTGAGCAGGTTATCCATGTTACATTCTTTGGACGGGTGATCATGTAATTATCCTTGTCTATCTCCGTGATGATCGTGGCTACTGATTCGTGTCAGCTAAATGGGCAGTGTTAACTTAGTTCCTCTACAGAGCTTCCTCTGTACATAGTGAAGGCACAGGTGTGGCCGTTGACGGTATCGGAGGAAAATCTCGGCAAGTAACACAGCTTGGTGTCGTACGGATGACAATGGTGTAAGGCTGCTCCGGCGATCGGTCTCATTTCGCCTGCTCTCGAAACTGTGAGGAAAATGCTATCGTGTAGGATAGTGCAGGTGGATTCTTTCCATACGAAAGGTGTAGTGATTAGTTCTAATAATTTCCAATTGCGTCTAAATTTAGCAATGGTTACCTTAATCTGGACAATTATTCTGCTTCCGGAAAAAGCGCAGTCGGTAATAGGAAATTCTTAGTACTGTGGCAATTCTGTGTCTAAGTTCAATACGAGTTGTTGTCCCTCTGTTCGAATTTGTCTGTTTAACTCTTCCAAGACATGCTTCAAGATTGTTGGTGGTACTACATCGATGGGTATGTGATGTAAACCGCATCTTTGGATCGTTCTTCTTTGTGCAATGATTGTCATTAGCTTCAGGATTCTACGAATGCTTTTTGATATCGTACCGTATTCTATCACGTGTGTCTTTTCAATGAGTTTAATGTGCTCTTCAAGAGTCTTTATTGACTGGGCTGCTTCGATCGTATATTTCTCAAAACGGTCCTGTGTGCATAGTACGGTGGCTAAACCTGCATTAATCAATTATGCGTCTCTGTAGATCAATGTGTGACATTGCCATCGCGTCTATTTTCCTCTACTACTGTGGCTACTCCACAACACCATGAAAATGCATCTCCAATGAAATCTAGTGATCTCTTAATTCTGTTTGATGGTTTCGTGTATACGGCGTTGATAAAATCTTTATCGGCATCTTCCTCTAAGATTCTTATAAGAGTCTCAGGTTCTCCTCTGGTGGTGGTGTTGTTGGTCCGGTTCATCGGTGTTATTTCGTGGTCTGCCCTTAAATCATTCATTCTCCATTCTAGTTCGTATGTCAAAGGTAGCGTTGCTTCATAGTTAATCGATTCTGGTAGTTCTTTCCATTGTGTTCCCGCGGTGATTTGGACACTTACCTTGGCGTGTGCTTCGATACTTATTCCTAGTATCCCGATGAGTACAACCCTTTAAACGAATGGTTCGAGTTAGTACAAGCGAATAAGCGTGAGGGAGAGATGTGGGATGCCTCATTACTATTCTAATTAATTCTAGACTGTATTTATTTGAATTTATTTCATTATTTTTATTATTATTCTGTAAGCTGGAATAATCATAGACAAACTAAATGATGTGTTATTTCTTTATACGTTCCATCGAGTGTTTCGGCCTCGGCCGCGATACTTTCCGCGTGCACCTATTGCGGTGAGGTGAACTATTCTCGCCCTTAGAATAGGTGGTGATTCGCCCCAGAATTCTTCCTCTGATTCGGGAGGTGGTGGCGGGCCTTCGTAAACTATTTTGTTATGCGTCTGCGGGGGAAATGGTGCTGTAAATGTTGGCGGCTGTGATGCGGGCAGGTGAGCTCGAAGCGATGTTTCGCTCAGGAGAGCTGGGCTGATCGTTGCCCAGTTATCCTCCATCCAGCCTTCACGCAGTAGGCCGTTGCCGACTCGTGATTTGGACAGTCGAAAACTGCCGCCACCTTGTTTTTAAAGGATAGGTGATCAATGGAGAACACCTTAGCCGGCCCGTATTTCTCAAAAAAGCGGGTCTTCTCCAGGCCTTTGATGGCGACAGTGCCATTAGTCAGCGTGTGTCTAAGTATGAGCTCCATAAGGTCGGAGCTAAGGCCAGGGGTCGCGTCCGGTTTCAGGTGGCTCAACATCGCCCGACAGGTACATTACCGGTGGAATGTACCAGCTAGGTCAGGTATTTCTTGCCCCCGAGCAGTTTTACACCAACCTCCCTGGGAACCCAATTCTCTTCGGCGCTGAACAAGCCGTGAATGTCCACTAGGAACACCTTTGCTTGGTTGGCGGCGCTGTTGGTGCTTTAAATTTTTGTAATACGCAATTTGAAAGTAATTCTCTATATAAATTTGCTATACAGCTATTCAGCTACTGCTCGTGCTCATGCTCTCACTATCGCTCTCTTTATCTTCTGCATCACCATTACCGGGTGTTGGTAAACTAGATACCTATGGAGTACGGTAAAATTCAATTAACATGCACTATAACGGTACGCGCATTTCTTTTCGTGCCCATCTTGATCAAATAATCTACATCGCCCTTTTTCTCTAATACCTCAAAAGGTCCGTAGTATTTTAATAAGAGTTTGTCACTTTTGTAAATACTCATCTTATCTTACTTTATCCTTTTCCTGTTTGGATATTCTTGTTGTTTCTAACATTCTGTGTTGTTTCTAACATTCAATGCTCTTTCGCGAAATTCCACTATATCTCGGTTTTCAATGGTAATTGTAAACTTGCTTCAGATGGAAGTATCGGTTTCGTATACGAGCATAAATGGTGATACTTGTGTAGTTTCTTGTGTCGACGTATTGTATATAAAAATCACATGTGGGAGGTACATGTCCCAACTTATTTGAGTTGTGTTTGTGTATAAAGCCAACATATCCTTAATAGTCTGATTCATCTGACCATTAACCTATTACATTATGGATGATAGCTAGTTGTAAAGAGATTGTTTATTCCCATCACATGGCATAAATTGGTTACAAGTTCAGATCTGAAATTTGCACCCCTGTCTGATACTATTTCTGCTGGACATCTGGGTCGACAAATAATATTTTCTAGAGTAAACTGTGCAATATGTTCGGCTATCTGATTTATTAGCGCTTTCTCTTCTACCCAACGTGTTGCGTAATCGGTTGCGACTACGATCACTGTTTTCCTCTTTTGACTTGTTCTCGAAGGTCCTACCACGACTATTCCTACTTTATGAAATGCTTGCTCTACTGGTATGGGCTGCAATAATCCTGTTGGTATAATAAATCAAATATTGAAAAATATTTCGAATTACCTACATATGTGAAAATATCTTCGATGTTCGGAATTGGATAACAATCTTTTCGCGTTAAGGCATTCAATTGACGATATTCCCTCAAATGACTGTTAATGTATAACCATTTGTTTATCTTGTGATAAATTTAAATCTGTTTAATTCATTTATCTGTACATCTGGTTCGCAAAAAATGTGAAATTACGCCTTTCTCCTGGTTCTAACAAAATATATAAAAATAACCGATTGTACTTTCATCTTCAGTTTGTTTTCGCAAACCTGTCTTACTTAGCGTCATACTTTCCTATCCTTCAAACCTAACTTTAAAATGTTGTTCAACATTTTCCCACGTTTTTTTTTTTGCTACAAAGCGCAATATTCATCATACCATGAATGTGTAAGACCTTCTAGAGAAAGAAACTTGAGTAAGGAACCTTTAAATCATCATTCCATCTGTTGTGATGCCGTGATCAAGCAAACCTGTGTCAGTTAATCAAGAGTAGACACAAAAAACTGAGCTGCTGTTTGTGACTGGCCACCGGAAAGTCCCAAAAACTCCTGCACTACTAGGTGGCACACATATTATGCCTCGGGACAGCATCAAATGCTTGGGTGTACACTTTGAAGGAAAGAAATATAGGAAAGAAGAATTCGAGCAATGTAGAACGACAAGTAAACCGTCCGCGCCTGTGTGGCACGAAGCAATGAGCGGTACAGAGTGTAGCTATTGCTGTGGCGGAATAGCACCCGCTGATCTACATGTTAAAGAGGTTCTGCAGGCTTGGGAGAGGAAAAGTAAATCTCAGGCAAAATCGGTCCCTAGAAAACTGCCAAACGTAATGGGAGGAGAGCACTAGTGACAAATGGACAAGGAAGCTTATCAAATGTGTAGAGGATCTGGATTGGCCGGAAACATGAGGAAACTAACTACTGGCTATCTCAATTCCTCTCGGGACATGGGTGATTCGGGGAGTACCTAGCGAATATTAACGCTGATATTTACATTCATATTTTATGTATATATTATTTATTGTTCAATTAAAAAAAACCGTTATGCACTTGACCCGGATTTTTTAAAGAAATTAGTGATGGTAGTTTCTCATGGGCTAAAGCGCATCGGAACTGACAATGAGTATTTTGAGATGGCGCCTCCACCATAAATCTCTGCTCGAGGGTTTGGCGCTGATTTGCGGATTAATTTGATGAAGAGATGGGGTTTGTTTGCCTGGCTTAAGCTACCGTGACTATTCGAGATAAAAAAAAATGTACTTACCATACGATGGTCGACATAACCCGGCGTTCGATGACGTTTGTTTGACGGAAATGGGACTATTGTTGCTGTACGGTGACTGGTCGTTGGCTACGACTGTTGGCGGTTGGGCTACTGTAAGGACACTGGCGGCTTCAGAGATACTCGAGTATTCGATTTCATAAGTTGATTTATTCAAGGCCCTCGGAGAGTGTGCCTTAGCACTCCCTGGGTTCAATCTTATATACTATGAGTCCCTCCCCTGCAGCTTGGGAGTGACCTGTCGTTTTCCAAGCACGGGGAAACTGAGTAAGACTCACGTGAGCACGATATGCGTTGGCATCTTGCGGCTTCGAAGTTCGTCATCGTGGTGGATGATTTTCGATAACATCTCGTTTTAGCGTTTCCCTAGACATCGTGTGGAGCCCTAACGAATCTGTTTCTTATAAATGTAGATTAATGACTTGAACGCTGCGATTCCTGCGGTATGTTCATTTATTTTTATTGAAGGAATTATGATTCGTTCTGATCTAGTGGTTAATGTTTCTGCCGGAATCGTATATACTTCGATTTGAATTTATTATTACCTTATTTTGATAATACACCTTTAGTTTATTTAACCTACATGGGTAGTGGTTTGAGTTGATTGCATTCAAAGCATTGTTGGATTTCTAATAGGACATTCTGCTTAAATGGGCCCTGTTCCGGTACTGTATTAACACCTTCTTGGTAATACCTTGTTTGCCAGTGTGAAAGAAATCGTGGTTACTTTCGTCTTGAATTTTGAATAAATGTCTACTAAATGTAATTTGTTGGCCTAAATAATAAATAACTTTAAAACATTCCTTGCCCTGTACGAGTTTGTTTTCTTAGACATAAATGCAATTGATTGAATTTCTGGTACTTGACCTACTAGTGCATTGTACATTGTGCATTGTACGATATAAATTCATATACGTGTTGATGTTTATATTTTACTTTAGAAATAATGCAATAATCTCGTATTATGTGTACATAAATCCTGGTTTGTCGTTTTTAAGGGTTTCATTTTCATTCTTTTCTGAAGTTACATTCGCACCTACTCTAACGTGAGAACCATCCTCACATTCCTTTACATCGTATTAGTCTGCTTTAACAAGTCGTCAAACGTGTGATACATGTTTGCACCGATATGACCAAGTATTAGTATTGACTTGTCTATAAATTAACTCGCCCAGAATCTGTGGATTCATTTGATGAAATTACTGGTGTGGATTCCCAGAACACACCTAGGAAATTTGAAATAGAAGTCATAATTTGTTTTTATCATGATCTTACCTCATAACAAAACCTAACAAATTGCAGTCAGTACCTCCGTTGAAGTCATTTTGAACTACCTTCACCTGGCTATTTCTGATAGGGCTCTCCGTTTACTTCTGTACGACTGGAACCTGCTCGGATATGATGACATCGTTGACCTCGATCTGGTTTCGTTCGAGATTGTTGAATTCCATCTCGTGGCTTTGTGCGTTTAGTATTGCTCGACCCAGTCATTGCCGGATTTTAATTAGAAAATTTTATGCGTTTCAACAATAATGGTTTGAAGCCGGTTTGCTCGTCCATGCACGTTAATACTATGCATTTCTAACCCAAACCTAGTCGCCCAATGTTTTCAACAGTGAACATAACTGTATCCAATATGAGTGACCCAGAAGGAGATATGATTATCTTTTTGCAATACCTCGTTCAGCACATACATCGTTCTGCAGTTCTGCACCTAAATGTTTGCTTCGATTCGCTTTGACGTACAGGGTGGGCGAGGAAAAAACTTTCGTAATGGAATGAAGTGTGCGGCGGACGGGCATCGTCGAGGTAGTCCAGAATCAAGATATTCGCTGATGTCGCCGGATATTTCGGTGCTAAGCAGACTTTCGTTCCCGGGGCGAGTATATTAGATGAGACAGCTTGGATAAGCGTTGGCAAATACCTGTGAAAAAGCATAGAGGAAATTGATTGAAAATGAACGGTCATGGATAAACTTCCAAAGTAGTTCCCGGAGAGGCGGTCCGGTATTATTTAGATAGAAGAAGCAGATAGATATAATAGTGATATAATAGAAAGATACAGGTTGAGAGAGACAAGGAAATTATTATATACCTCCAGAGTAGTTCCAGGCGGAGCAGCCAGGTAACTGGCCTGAAGCGAACGCAATTTGGTGATTTCATATATTCCACCTTTTTCCACATTATTTCACATCATTTCCACATATTAACACATATTTGCGCCTCAAAGCTCCATCTATCGAGAATACTGAATGATAAGAGAAGACTAAGAAGAAATAGAGGCCAAGAAAGGCCTAGAAGGGAATGGAATCAGGTGAAATACGACGAGCTAGTCAGAAGTGGGATTAAGTCGAGTCAAACAGAAGTGGGATAGATCGGACGAACGGACTTTTCTAAATTTTCTAAATTTGTAACTACTATCAAGTATTCAAATTATACTGTGATGATTAGCCTCTCCAGAACAAGATGGCAGAGTGTTTACTCAAGACTAGAACCACTTAAGTAAAGAACACAAATACTTACAATTCTATTTAATCGTTACATTGTCTCGGATAGAGTGCCTCAGGTCACTTTGCTTCTAGCTTATATACTAGGTTTCTTCGATAAGATACTGCCTCGGATGAGCCTGGACGATTACTCAACCCTTGGACATAACTCTTTCCCGATTTTTATTCAAACATGCACTATCATTTGCGATAAGTGTAGTTCTTCCTTATTATTATATAAACTTTATCTTCTGGTGGTGGTTATATTGCTATCTTCTGTATACTATTACTGTTGGTGCTTCTTCCGAACTGATATTTCCGTAGTTGCTTCTGAAAATTCAACTGAATTTTTTGAGGATATCACCTTGAAGTTGTTGCTTGATAATTTTCGTGTCGAGTTCATCAGAATCGATACTCTGTAGGCTTAAGCTTACCGAGGCTAAACCGAGATTATAATGAGAGGTGGATTTACCATGATACCGGCTATGACGTTGATGAACGAGGACGAAGGGACTTGCACGATGGTGGACTACTCGTTAGTTAACCCAGCAATTGGGCTATTGACACTGTAGACTGATATACAGTTGGGAACCGTCGGCTTCTGAAATAACAACTCGGGGAATTCGTTTATTCAAACTTGTAAAACACTGGATCTCAACACTGTACCCTCGGGGAGTGAAACTTAACTCCTCAAGATTACTCTTATATAATTGCCACGGGAAAAAGATTTGGCGTTTATCTTGCAGACTTTCTTGGTGATCTAATGGGGTACGAGAATATGAAGAGTAGTGCACTTACCACAATATTGGCCAAGACGCTTGACGTATGAGGACGTTTGCTTGACTTGCACAATGGGCAAACCCTCCTAGAAAACTTCCTCGAAGTGTTTACTCAGCTCTGGCTGCCCCCTCCAATGTCAGCCTGGACGCTTCCAGGCGCACATGCTTTCATACGATTTAACGCATCCTGTGATGCTCTAACGGACCTGCTTTTGTATTTCTAAATTAATGCCTTAACATGTGTCACGGCTCTAGGGTTTGGGGGTTCCAGCTTGAAGTTATTCTTTCACGTATACTGGGATAGTCGCTTAACAAGCTACAGTGACTTGACCGAGATAATTATAAATGTGGATTTACGTATGAGGATATGAGGACGTATATGAATATTTCGATGCTACAGAACTTCTTACTCGGGGCTGCTGGGTACGTTAGACGTACTGCTTTCTGCAGGTAGACTCGGGGTACGGTTTCCAATTTTACTCAATGCTTGACTTGACAAAACAACGATACTCGACTAATACGTGGTCGTGGAAAGTGTCTTTGCTCTCTTAGTTCCCGGCTTATATACTAAGAAGATTTCCTCATAAAAGCTATTTGTGGCGCGGTTTGGCGAAATGCGACTCTGTTGGGTTTGTTAGGCTCAAGGGTGTAGCGTTTACTCTACAAATAGATGATATAATAGGATTCACTCGCTTGGATTAAACTACCGGGGCTAGACCGAGGTAATAAAAAATGGACTGACCACTGGATGCTCAACGCAGCGTACGAGGACGTTTGTCGAGTTGATTCGATGGGGTCTGCTGCTTGCTGCACAGTGGCTGGTCGTGGGCTACTGGTTTCCAGGAATAGCTGGTGTGGCCAAATTATACATTATGGGTTGTTCGCCTTTCTTGGGGTTAAATTATATGATCGATGTGAGGAAATCGTGATGAGTAAATAGAAAGTGATAGTTCTGGTCCGGTAGAATGAGGATCTGCTCCCTCCACCAAATTTTATTTTGAATAAAAAACCGCTTATATTCTTTTCGAGAATTATAATCTACATAATTGAAACAGTATGAACTTCTTTCATTCCTGTATATTGGATATTAATAGATGCCCGATTTATGACAATCAATTTAAGCTTGGTCCCCAAGAATCTGTTGGTCATGATTTTGAGTTTCAGTGGCTGTAGGGTTTGAGCAAAATGGAAATGTGCTGATGCTGGTCATCCGCATCTTACCTGCTGCTACATGAAATTAGACAATACTCATTGTATTGTTAAATTTAAAAAATGGCGCGCAGACTTATCTGGTTAATCTTCTGTAAATCCTTCATCATTTATATCATTTCAGATTCATCATATTCAACCGATTGATCCAATGTCAAACGAAGTAATATTTTGCAGTGTATTTTTGCACTGTACAATTAATCTTATTTTCAGCAATACTGCAGTCCTTATGAATTTCACAATGGCTTATTTGATCATCGTATTTGTGATGTTTCATTGACATATTCACTATATAATTATCTAGGTTAAGAACCACTCTGCCTAGGAGCGTTGAAAATCCCATAAATCCCCCGGTTACATCTAGATATACATATTCAGAAATATCATCATGGTTATCCATTTTGTGTGTAGTATAACATCATAATTGTAGTAACTTTGATGAAAACTGCAATACACATAATTCTCAAGTTCAAAATGTCCTTTGGAAACATTGATATTCATATTATCATATAGATTGCGAATTTAAATGAATACGAATACGAAGCAAACAATAATGTATCGCGGTTTTTCAATACATGTCGGCGCCTTGATTGACGACACATCATGTTTGGCGGTTCCTAGGGTTGGCAGCTCAAGCAAATCTCATTTTCTAAATGCATTGCTATTGTTTGATCTTTATTCATATGGTGAAATAATTTACTTTTCAGTTCAACATTGAAATCAATATGTGGTATTCTCATCACTAATAAGCGAATTATAATATATCTCTAGATGGGAGGAAAATAATCTCTTGCCGTACGTTTGTTACAACTTTTTGTAATCTTTACCAAAACCAACCAATTTGTGTGGCGCATATTCAAGCCATTTTCGGGCGTAGAATTTGGACGTAAGGTGAATTTGGAATTTTTTCCAAAAAATAATCTCTCACCTTTCCAGGAAATTAATCCTTTTGAAGCCTGTCATATAAGAACAGTGTGGCAAATCTCTTGGCTTGCTTCTTCGTTTGGCCCTACGCATAGTATTTATAATTTTGAAATTGGCAAATTACCTTGAAGCTTCGATAGGGTGATAGTCCGAGATACGACGCGTCAAACTACTTTGAAAGAGGCCAATTTTTCCTTTTTCATTTTTTCCTCATGTTAGGTGAACTTTTTTCAGCAAATTTCTTGTGTACCGAGAAGAAATTCTTGAATTGCTTTCCATAAAATTGTTTGTCATTGCTCAGTCCCGTATATGTGTTAGCTTAGAAGTTCACATCGTACTTTATAGTTCAATACACCCGGAGGTGATGAAAATTGTTTATTTAATAATACGTATTCCCTACATCACTGGAATGTGTTTGCATCCGCAGCCAATTCGCATATGTTCATTCGTCGACAAATTTATTTTCGGTACCAACGTATGATGTTGCATTTTTCGGTGAAGCGATAAATAGAGAATCGTTCAAAATATTGAAGTAATGTGATTATCATCTTCATTAGGTAACGCTAGCTCATGCAAAGATTGAGTTGCTGTATAATGTATTTGCCCCATGTTTTGATTTAGTTACTACAAAGTGTTTGGAGATTTCTGCTGCTTTATCCGTGAAAGTTAACCATTCCTCATCACGAAAAATAATTCCCCCATCGAATCTAGTTTGATACACACCCGTGAAAACCCACTTACTTTTTCACGGCTCGAGGGTTTGGCGTTTAATCTGTAGATTGATTTGATAAAGTGATCGGGTTCACTTGCTTGACTTAAGCCACCTTTACTAGACCCAGATAATAAAAGGTGGACTCAGCATGCGATGGTCGACATGACGCTCTGTACGAAGACGTTCGCTTGTTGCACGGTGGCTGATCGTAGACTGGACTCTTGGGTTGCTAGCTGCTGTTTAATTGTCTGGACATTGGCGGGTTCAAAGATGACTCGAATGATGATTTCACAAGTTGATTTATTCAAATAATATTATATTTAGGTGAAGCGTACAGTGGGCCCTCGGATAGAGTGTCTTAGCGCTCCCCGGGTTCGATCATATGTACTAGAAGTCCCTCCCTTGCAGCTTGGGAGTGTACGGGCATTTTCCAAACACGGGGCCACTGCGTAAGACTCGTGCCGACACTATGCGTTGGCCACTTGCGCCTTCGGAGTTTGTCATCGTGTGGGATGACTTACTCGCTATCGTCCCGTTTCCTTCAAGTGTTTACTCAGCCGTGGCCGCCCCCTCGAAGGTTATCATGATTGTTTCCCTACGTGCTTTCCCACTTTTTGGCGCATCCTGGGGAGGTCTAATCTCCATGTTTCTTATAAATCTAGATTAATGACTTGACATGCGTAAGCTTTTAGAAAAGTATTCCAAATTTATATTTGGTAAACCGTGGGGCCCCAGATGTGAATTTTCTCTTTGCGACTTTACTTCCTCGCTAGAAAAATCACTGTCCCAATTGATAGGGTTTAAAAAAATCGGCCTTAATTTTACTAAGTCTTTCCTTTAGACAACGTGTACATATTTCTAGTTATTAGATAACCTTTTATTTTTTGGCATTTAATTATTATTTCTAGCTAAAGATTCCCTAAAAGTCCAAAAAGAAGAAAGTAATAGCGAGCATCCAACACAATATCATCCGAATTAATTTTAACTCTTGCAAATGCTACCCTGACCTCTTCGTCGTATTGCGTTTCCTTCTTCTTATTCTTTGTAGATTTGGCGGCAGAGGGGGAATATAGGTTCGATATACCCTTCTTTTCTAGGTCGATTCGGTATTTCTCGCAGTTGGCTGTCAATCCTCGAAGTAGGATTTGGCACGTCGTGTTTTCAGCACCTTGATCGATGTGTACTGACTCATGTCGTTGGATCCAAACACTTGTAAACAAATAAAGTGATTACTTCAATACCTGATAAGCTGGCAATGATCATATTCATGATATCGATTATGTGTATGTCGTTCTGGAGTCCGGATGCTGGCATGAAGAAGGGTGCCTCTCGGTATACTACTTTCTCCAGTTTGCTTGTGGTGAAGTCTTCTTGATTGTCGTGGATGAGACTAACATTAACTTGGTCTATACCATTGGCACTAGATGAAAAATCGTTGGGAAATCCTTGCCGTTAAGATGTCTGATCTTGCAAATGGGTAGGCCTTTGCTGATTAGTTCCAGTGTGACTTGGTTCGATGGGTCTTCGATGAACAAGTCGGTGGAGTGCTGTTTCAAGTTGCTTTCTTGTACCGTTTTGGCTAGGACTACTTTCCTTGTTCGGTAGGCTGATCATGGTGCCAGAATTGTTAGAAATGCGACAGGAATTGTCGTTTCGTAGATAATTTAATTTTGATGATTTACATATTGCACTCTGATGTTCAAGGCAAAATGGAAAATTACTAAGAATATCATGAATTAAATTCGGATAATAAATATCATATTCCAAAATGCTGGCTTTTTCATGGCTCTGACCATATATGTTCGTATTAGAATGATTTATTATATCTAATTTAAGTTGCTACATGTTTTTAGTCCAAATGAAATTGCCGTAAGGCAACTTAGACGTTATAGTCCATTGACATCTACGAATAATATTTCTTTAGTTACTGTATTGGAATCGTATGTGTCGGAATATATACTATTAGAAACTGCATACTTGCAACTAACTTGACATATGCCTCCTCGTAATCCTGATTCAAAAAAAAACTTAAGTCAATATCCTGCAATAACTGTAATTTATTTTGGAAATCAGCAATGCAGCTGAAAACGCAAGACCCGATGTAGTATAAAAATTAGTTGCATCTAAATAATATGTTTTAGTGTTAAGCGTCGATAATTTTCGGATACATTGGCTAATAAATACACATAAGTTTTTAGACACAAATCGGAATATTCACCGAGATTTTTACAGTGAAATGTTAACCAAACATTGTTGGCATGTTGATATTGTGCTTGTGCAATATTAGTGTCCGATAATTTCGAATAGAATTCTTCTGTGAGCGGTAATTTTACTTCGTTTAGTGATTCATTAATTAAATATTTAGAAGGAAAAATACCTTTTTGTTTTACTAATTTAAATTGATTATATATGGGGGTGGTATGTGTTAACATTAGTTGCATTTCGTTTAAATTTTTTGATAGATTCATACATTAGACATGCGGCATAAATCTATATGAATCTAAATGTTCAAGCGTTTATTATTATTTTTGTATTATTTTGGTATTCTTTGATTTCTTTTGACTCATGTTTTGATTTATGTTGTTTTGATTTGGAATGTGACCTATGTTATCATTTTTGTATGGGCATTGTAAGAAATAGACAGATTGAAACGGGTCCTCGTGCAAGAAACACTTATATTGATTTCTTACCAACAATTTAAAATGCATTACCTAAGGTATAGTCACCTTAAAACCCTCAGTTCTAAAGTTTAAAGAACAAAATTGGTCCTTCGAAATGGATATCCTAGTAATCGCAAGTAGTACGGCACGAGGATAATTTTGATTAAAGTCTGACGTAATTCTGACGTGATTGACGAAACACATGGTTTTCGCCAATCTACGCAATCCAACTTCATTGAGAGGATTTGGGTCCCATTCTTGATCACCTTTCATCGCATCTCTTGCTGGCATCGGATTGCAACGAGTGACCAAATTCTGACGCTTCTTGGGAAACACGTCGATTTCTGACAAACACACACACACACACAAAGCGGATCTCCTGGCGATCAATTGCAACGGGTGAGCGTTATCCATTTTTTGTATCGATCCTTTTCCTATTTCTCATTCAATATGGCAGAGCATTTGGAAAAATTGAAATCTGAACGTGGTTTAATAAAAACGAGTTTAAAGAAATTTCATACATTTTTGAGCAAAATACCCCATGACGAAACTTTAGATTTAAATAACTTTTATCAATTAGAAACTCGACTTGGCAAAATTGATAATGCCTACGACAGGTTTCTATCGCTCCAAAATGAGATCACTGAACTTGATAAAACGCTTGATGATGAGGATGATAAAGAGGAGGAGAGTCAAGCCTCGCAACTTGAAACAATGTATTTTGACATCGTTTCACAAACCAAAGAGCTAATGCATCGCGTGAAAAAAGAACAAGATGCTGTCGATAACAGTGTCTTATCCGTTGGTGTCGCGTCAAGCTCTCGGCGAAATGTTCGGTTGCCATAGACATTCCAAAATTCAGCGGTGATATAGACCAGTGGATTGAGTTCCGTGATGTTTTTGTTGCACTAGATCACGACAATCTTGATTTATCAGATATCGAAAAATTTTAATTTTTAAGGTCGTCTTTAAAGGGCAGCGTAAACAATTCTATTCAAGGATGCTCTCTTAGCGCTACAGACTATGCAAGCGCCTGGGACATTTAGCGGGAACGGTTTGACAATCCCAAAAGATTAATTAACACTCATTTGAATTGCTTAGTTAATTATCCCAAAATGATTAAGGAAACCTCTAGTTCGTTAAGTTCATTGCTAGACAATTTTTCGAAACATGTAAATGCTTTAAAGATCTTGGGAGAAGCGACAGCACACTGGAATTCGATTCTCATATTTTTGTTATTATCTACATTACCATTTTCGTTTGTAAAGGATTGGAAAATGGAAGACCGTAATAGCGACAGATCAAAATATGATAATTTGAACAAATTCTTGCAAGGGAGCTCTCGAATTTCGCAAACTATGGAAGCAAAAACTGCAGCGCCGCGACAAGTAGACATTATTGAGACACGATCGCGACCGCAAAGCATTCTTTCATCTAAATTACATACAATCGTAGCTGCCCTTACCGAAAGATGTGTTATATATAGTGGAGATCACCGCATTGGGGTTTGTCCTCAATTCAAATCATGTTCATGGCAACAAAGATATGATAAAGTTAAGAGCTTGAAATTATGCACGAATTGTTTAAGAAGTGCGCATTTTAGATTCAATTGTCATGCGAGCTCTTGTCGAATTTGCGGCAAGAAACATAACAGTATACTTCATGATTACGGTAGGGTCACCTTGGCTGACAACAATAGAAATGTATCCACACATGATCCATGCACGACCGCAGCACCAATAGCAACGTCGACTAAAGCAAATATGGCATACGCATCTGACGATAGTCAGATCCTACTACCTACAGCAAAAATTATAATTCGCGATAAATACAATTATCCACATGTAGCAAATGCGCTTTTAGATAGCGGATCACAATCATTTTATAACACAGGAATTGGCAGAGAAACTAGAAGTGCCTATGAAACCTCGTAACATTTAACTAATTGGCATCTCTCAGGTCTCCACTGACTTAACTAACTCATGTAACGTTCAAATTGAATCGCCTGTTGGTAACTTCAAAGCAAATATGTGTTGTTTTATTTTACCGTCAATTACGGGAGCATTGCCTATCTTTGCAATTAACGCTAAGAATTTGGAAATCCGAAAGGATTTAAAATTAGTCGATCCTACATTCCACAAACCTAAACAAATTGATATTTTAGTGGGCGTCGATTTATTCTGGAGGGTGCTTACTAATAAAACTATGCCACTTGGCCTTCAAATGCCAAATTTAATTGACACTATTTTTGGATGAGTGGTATCTGGCCTACTACAAACTTTTGATGGTAACATTAAACCTAAAAATATTAATGCAAACATTAGCATAATTCATGAGCAATTAACGAAATTTTGGAAAATTGAATAGTATGAAATGAAGCCAGTTTTGTCAAAAGAAGAAATGTACTGCGAAACCTTATTTCATGAAACAACTCGACGCGATGTATCTGGTCGATTTGTTGTAGATTTGCTATTTAAACGCGATCCATCAGTGTTAGGGGATTCATATGAAATGGCAAAAAGGAGATTCTTATCGTTACAATCCAGACTTAAACGTGACATTGAACGATATGATATGTATAGACAATTTATGAAGGAATATAGAATGTTAAATCACTTATGAAAGTAACCCCACCTAGAATTGATAGGCCTTTTGTTTACCTACCTCATCACGCCGTCATAAATAACAACAGCACCACATCAAAACTGCGCGTTGTCTTTGATGCCTCCGCTCGAACGACTACTGGGATATGCTTAAATCATATTTTATGTGTAGGTCCAACTCTACAAAATGACTTAATTTCGATATTAATTAGATTTAGAATGCATGTCTATGCTTTGTCGAGTGACATAAAAAAGAAGTACCGATAAATTTTAGTTAATGATGAACATCAACGTTTCCAGAGCATTTTGTGGCGGGATGATGACTCGGGTCCTATTTTAAGTTATGATCTGAAAATTGTTACATATGGTCTAGCGCCTGCATCTTATCTTGCGATTAAATGTTTATTTAACTTAGCTGATGGTTTGTAATAATCTTGTCACGGGCGCAAATTCTGCGGAGAAAGCCTATAACATTTGCGTAGTAGTGCATACTACTATAGCCACCGCAGGAATGCCCTTACATCCTTGGATGACAAATAACAGGACAATATTAAAAGACATCACTACTATTGATACTAATGATACAATAATAGATATCGGGAAAGAAGAAAATAGTGGTACCTTAGGCTTAATATGGTCTACCCATAATGATAGTTTGTCTTTCAAATACATTCATTGGGGAAAGGAATCCATACTAACAAAACGAAAAATTCTGTCGTGTATTTCTCAAGTTTTTGATCCCCTCGGTATATTGGCACCTATAATAGTAAACATAAATATTTTACTCCAAGATTTATGGTTTCTTATGCTAGATTGGGACGATGAAGTACCCGACTCTGTGCTCAAGAATTGGGAAGATTTTTCCTCAAATATGCATAATTTGAAATTATTCACGATACCTCGATTTGTGACGGCATCAAATTTTGATACTTATGAATTACTCCGCCAAGGACGGTCCTAAGCCCGGCTGCAAAAGGAGGAAGGTTTCTTGACAAGGTTGGCGACCTACCAAGAGTAAAAAAGAAACAATGCCCATAGAAGTGCTGGAAAAGCCTCGGAAAACGGATAGATTACATCGACGACGAACACGGCCAGAAACAGGACAACGAAATCATGAAAAAGTAATTTGAGGTTAGGTGCATGGAATACACGATCAATAAACAACAAAGAAACAGAATTTATAACTGAACTTGAACACCACGATATCCACATCTGTGCACTGTCGGAAATCAAGAAAAGGGGCACAGGATCACAAACTATGGGAAACTACATCCTTATCCATAGTGGAATTTAGAAACACAAGAGAGCTGCATCAGGAGTAGCAATGCTCAAGCACAGGAAGTTTCAAAATAACAAACTACACATAGAATATGTGAGCGATAGAATTCTGATTGTATCTTTTGATTTTAGTCACATCACAACACACATCATCTCAGTGTATGCACCTGACACCAGTCGACCAATTGTAGAATGGCTTAATGGCTTGAACAACTACAAGACACACTGAATAATATACCAACTAATGAGAGGCAAATCATCCTGGGGGTGCAAACGCTAGAATAGGCAATGACATAATAACAGGGATAAAACAACGTTTTACTGAAGGCACCCAAAACGACAGGGGTGAAAAGTTAGTGGAATTTTGCATACTCAATGAATTAAGAATTAACAACACATACTTCAACCATAAAATACAACACAAAATCACGTTTGAAAACACACAGGGAAATAAATCTATGATTGATATTATTATGACAAATAGAGCGGTAAAACCAAAACTTGTTAAAGATGTAAGAGCCTTGAATTCTGCCAATATTGACACAGACCACAAATTTTATGCAAAATGAAGCTCTATGCCATCCCAAAAAAGAACAAGCAAGGACTAGCCAAGAAGAAGTATAACATTGAATCTCTCATAAATGAAAGCACAAGAATCTTATACTGCAACAGATTAACTATACACCAAACAACAAGTCCCATAAACAGCAGGAAAAGCCATGGTTCTCCCCTGAAGTTAAGCTAACAGCAGAAAAAAGAACAGCCTACATCGAATATCGGAACAAATTGACTGAAGAGACTAAAAGGGAATACCATAAACAAAGGAATACTGTCAACAATGAAATACGGCAGATCAAAAAAGAATTCTATGATCAACTTAGTAGGGAAATGGAAAACGACATATATGGTGCACAACGGAGAATATGGAAATTGATTAGAAGCATGAAAAGGGAGACCAATGAACAGATCATTGTGGAAAATATTACGGAAAATAAATGGGTGAGTCACTTTGAGAAACTATATAACGGTAATGACACTACCAAGCTGGAAATTGGAGAAAACAATGAAAATAACCAATTTGAAGTTACATTCGATCAAGTGACAACAGCAATCTC
>JAODAC010014954.1:0-22422 GCA_027575185.1 Mimaenictus wilsoni | reverse complement strand
CCTATGCAATTGCATTAATTAAAAAGAAATGTGACAAAAATCAAATTTCCAAATTCAAATCGTCATAACTTTTTTCATAACATCTTTAGGAACTTTAGTATATTATTGTTTTTAAGAGGAATTAATCAATTTTTATTGATGCGAGTATAAATCTGCGACAGTAATAACTACATCCGAAAAATATTTTTTTCCTAAAAAGTTTCATATAATAATTGTTCATCAAACAGAAACTGAAAGAACTGTTGTTAGTATTAATGTATCTAATTTCTAGAGGCAAAATGACTTAAGCTAAGCAACTTTACACAAATGCAATTGATGGAAATGAAACATGTTGTGCGCGGTGTGATGAGTGTACTAGATACCAATGGCACAACGAAGGAAGAGTTTGAATTGCATCCGGCGAGGCGCGACTGACTTAAGCAACTCAAGTCCGACTGTGATGACTTTGCACGACCGCGCAAAATGGCACGAGCGAAGAAAGTGCATCGCATTCATTGCGCTCGGCGAATGTAACGCCGAACACCAAACGCAACCTGCTAGCCTCCATATGGCCGCCATTACATGCCTGAATGGGACTTAGCTTAAGTCGGCTTAGCTAAGCAATGTCGTCAAGAGAAATGTTGCTAGGAAGTTGTGAAATTCGCACATCCATCGATTTATCTCGAGCTTGAACTTGACTTAATTCCGAAGAGAATGTGACTTAAGTCTGTTTGTTTACAATTTTTACAATTGTTTCATATTTCTACATCCAAAAAATCATACGAGAAACGTAAGTCATGACTTAACCAACTAGTGACAACATAGTGACTTAAGTCACTATGCCAAAAATGATACAAAGTCACTTTAAACACATATAGCCATTCAGAATAAGGTCATAATTTCTCAAAAAACGACTTAAGTCAAATCTAACTTAAGCAAATTTGACTTAAGTCATATTGGCCTTAACCAACTAAGGTTTCAGTCTTTATTGTCACTTTAACTAACTCCTCTGTACTTTAAGTTCATAAACTTCGAAAATATATTTGTCATAATATGACTTAACCTACAATGACTTAAGTCACTTTGCAAAAATGATACCAATTCACTTTAAACAAATATAACCAGAATAAGGTCATAATTTCTCAAAAAACGACTTAAGTCAAATCCAATTTAAGTACACTTGGCTTAAGTCATATTGTACTTAACCAACTATGGTCTAAGTCTTTATTTTCACTTAACTATCTCCTCTGTACTTTGTTTAGGTTCATAAACTTCGAAAATATATTTGTCATAATATGACTTAACCTACAATGACTTAAGTCACTTTGCAAAAATGATACCAATTCACTTTAAACAAATATAACCAGAATAAGGTCATAATTTCTCAAAAAACGACTTAAGTCAAATCCAATTTAAGTACACTTGGCTTAAGTCATATTGTACTTAACCAACTATGGTCTAAGTCTTTATTTTCACTTAACTATCTCCTCTGTACTTTGTTTAAGTTCATAAACTTCGAAAATCTATTTGTCATAATATGACTTAACCTGCAATGACTTAAGTCACTTTGCAAAAAATGATACAACTTCACCTTGGACCAATCTAACCTCTCACAGTAATGTCATAATTTCACAAAAACCAACTTAAGTAAATATGACTTAAGTCATATTAGACAACCAATTCTGGCTTAAGTCTATCTTTCCTCTTAACTATAATAATCCACTGTACTTTCTTTCAGTCCATTTACCTCCAAAGTCTCTAGATGTTATAACATGACTTAAGTCAAATTTGACTATACATCCTGTATGTTTACAGTAATAATTGTGATGACATTGTTAAGTTGGACTTTTGGAAAATTTACTAGTGCCGACCCACTTAAGTCAAATTGACTTATGTCTTGCGCTTGAATCGGGTCGATAATTACAAAACAAGAATAGAATTGTTGCAATTTCAGACTATCTATTGTTGTTTTTTTTGTACATTTTAATCTACGACTACATAGTCGACTCGTGCACTCGTACATAGTGCAATTTTTGCTTTGCATTTCCAATCTGCCAACCGAGGATATGCGCATGCATGTGGTGACCTTGAAAGCTACATGCTATACAGCTCAAGCAAAAGACGAGCAGTAAAAGTAGGCTTATGTTGACACAAATTTTAACTTGATTTATGTTCATAACTTGTCTCTGTCTTTATTGGAAATAGTAGAAAATTAATCGACGGAAATTAAAATGCTCTAGTCTCATTAACGATTATGGACTGTTAATGATGGCTATTAAACATGTCCTTAGTTTATACCCTACTAATACGTAACTTCATCAAAAAGGATTAAGTATTGTTCTAGGAAACAAGAATTTTCATATTACGTTAACGACTACAGACTGTTAACGACGTCTATTAAGCTTTTCTTTGATGATATACGTTCTTAACCTACAAAATTTGTAGGAAAATAAAAATTTCAATTGTTTAAGCTCACGATTAAATGGATATATTTTGGTTTCAGGAAACAAACATGTTAATACTTCATTAACCATTAGGAACTATTAATGACGTCTCTTAAACATGTCTAAAACACGCCAAATTTACAAGTTTATTTATACCTTACTAATGGTTAAGAAAACATTACATGAAACATGAAATGAGAAAATACATTCCTGGAAATAAGTATTCTAATATATAATTATGGTTCAAGTACGAAAATAGTATATTAATATTCCATTAACGATTAGAGGCTGCTAATGATATTATTAACAGTCTCTCACTCTCTGTGTTAATGATATTATTAACAGTCTCTAGAAACTGTTAATGCTCACAAGTAAGTCTATTTTATTCGATAAAAAAGTATGACCATTTTTCCATTAATGATTACAGACTGTTAATATCGCCTATTAACGATGGTTTCGAGGTTTACACGTTTTTATCAAATAAATACTATAATACTATAAATACTATAAATATAGCTATCTATAAAATAAGTTAAGTATGCTCCTATAAACAATTATCTTAATGTTTCAATAACGATTCGAAACTGTTAATGGTGTCTATTAAGTATTTTATTTAATTCCTATCAAGCCATAACATAATAAATTTATAATATTTATATTGTATGTCATTAAATAATTAACTTCATGTTAACTTCATGATATTAAAGTCATATTACAATAACTTTGAAAACGTCTTCATTTTCTGCAAATTTATTTATGTCATGAATTTCGTTTGGATAAATTTAAAGCACATTTTTGAAAAGTATCATTAACGATCAGACACCGTTAATGAGAGATTTCAACTGGAAGAACAGTTAACAAGTTCAGTCGTCAGTGAACCTGAGCATCTAGAGAAATCAACACTATTCCGAGCATTTATACCCTGAAACCGCTACTGACCGTTAATGATACTCATTAATGTTTAGTTTCAAAAAATATGTCTTATGCACTGTATTAGACTCAACTCATTTATAATATTAGAACATGTTTTCTTACTGTAAGTATCATTAACAGCCAGAGATCGTTAATGAGAAATTTGTGCAATTCGATAAATTCAACAAATTCGGCGAAAACAAAACCTCGTTTGATATTCTATAAAGAATAAACTATTTCTAACACCTTAACACTGAAACAGCGACTAACTGTTAATAACTGTTATTCGATAAAAAAAGTATGAACATTTTTCCATTAATGATTAAAGACTGTTAATAGCACCTATTAACGATTCTTTCAATTTTGCATGTTTCTATCATATAAATACTTAAGATAACTATAAAATAAGTTAGATATGCTTATCTGTTGATGGTTTCTATTAACTACTCCTTAAATTTGTACACGTTTACACCCGACTAAAGTTTATGCTCATTACCAAACAAGTCAATTTATTTTATTTCATTCCTATCAAGTCATAATAACATAATAAACTTATAATATTTAAATTGTATGTCATTAATAAATTAACTTCATGACATTACAGTCATACTACAATAAATTTGAAAAAATCTTCATTTTCTGCAAATTTATTTATGGCATGAATTTTGTCTGATTGCATCGATCGTAAAATGACGTAATGCGATATTTTCGCACGTCTGCAGGTAATTGCTGCGAGAGCCGACAAGCATTAATTACGCACAGGAAAAGTGAATTCGGCACATGATGGCACCGAATTCGCTATCAATCTCCTCGCAAATGTGCGATTAGACCGTGGTTGCTGCGAGTGTGTACCGAAAGCCCGAAAATGTATTGCCCTTGTTGACTTTTCAAGTACGGTTGACCGCACTTTCATTGTTAAGTTAATCGTGTACAATACCGAAAAAATAATATACGCACTGGGTGTTGCAAACCCAGTTTTACTACCTGGCCGTGAGGGAGATATTGTGCATCGCGCTCTCTTTCGCTACAACCCGGCATTGAGTATACGCGGAATTGAGGAATTATCGTAAGAAAATACCAGCGATTATGTGTGTTTGAAGTATGCATAGGTACCGTGTAACTGCCTGATATTTTTAAAAGGATTAATATATTTTCCCCGATAAGTAAGCTTCTATCTTCTATCTAGAGAATCTTCTAGTCAGAGAAACCACGAAGCTCACACAGCCGATGCCGGCTATAGCGAGCGTAGCGAGAATGGCACAGCAGTGCTCAATGCCGGGTGGAAGCGAAAGAGAGCGCAATGGACAGTCGCTCTCACTTTCTAGCGCAGTCAGTTTGTGGAAACATTCAGTCCTCTTTATTACACGCTGGAAACTCTGAAATTTTGGTTTATAACGCATGATTACAACTTAAGTCACATTCGGGGTTATTGCCTGCTCCCAGTTGATGCAAGTCTTGCAGTTGCTCAAGTATCAAACGTATACTTAAGCCTTTCCTACACATATCCAACTTAAGTCTATTGATAGTAGACTTAAGTCTATATACATGCATATGGACTGCATACTGGTGTGATTTGTTGAATGCATTCGAGAAGGAGGTTATGTCATGATGTCATGACTTAAATTTGCAATACGACTTAAGGCTAGATATAATGGGCGTTTTTAGCATTTCTAACCTTTAAGTGCGTTTCGGTTTCGTGTAGTTTGCCATAGATTAATACAGGTTATGTTGAAATTAAGTGAAAATTTGATGAAACGATTATGAGGTTTGAGGTTAGGTTTTATGTGATTTCGTAAATGGTGTTTTTTTCCGGATGAATTTGAAGCTCATTTTTGAAAAGTATTATTAACGATCAGACACCATTAATGAGAGATTTCAACTGGAACAACAGTTAACAAGTTCAGTCATCAGTGAACTTGAGAATCTAGAGAAATCAAGAGTATTTATAACAAGCATTTAAAGCCTGAAAGCGCTACTGGCCATTAATGACACCCATTAACGTTTAGTTTCAAAAATATCTTTTATGCACTGTATTAGGCTTAGCATATGTATAATATTCGTTAGAACATGTTTCCTTACTATAAGTATCATTAACAGTCAGACATAGTTAACGAGGAAATTGTGCAGTTCAATAAATTCAACAAATTCGGACAAAACAAAACCTCGTCTGATATTCTATGAAAAAATAAACTATCTAACTAACACCTTAACGCAGGAACAGCACCTGACTGTTAATGACTCTATTAATGGTTACCATAAAAATTATTGCCTACACATGAATAATATTCGTCAGAGAATGTTTTACAACTATGATACCATAAGTTCCATTAACGATCGATCTTCGTTAATGAGAAAATAATAAACTTACAACTTCTGTCATAATTGAACCTCGACTACTACTTTATAAAAATAAACTCGTTTACTATCACTTAAATATGGAAACAGCAACTGAATGTTAATGATCACCATTAACAGATAGTTTCAAAAATGTTATTTGAGCACTTCAATAGACTCATGTTCAGCCATACTGAATATCGTCTAACACTCCATAAAAACAACACGTTTACTAATATTAAAAGGCTGAAACAGTAACCAACTGTTAATGAACCCCATTAACGAATAGTTTCAAAATTTTTTATTTGATTATTTCTATAGAATTATTCGCATTATATTGTTCCAATATATGATTAATATTCGTGAGGGCATGTTTTCTGTTTCTGTCATTAACAGTCAGTCATCATTAATGAGAAAATCTTTTAAAACAACAACGCCCAAAATGCTTCCACTTAAATCCCGTTATATTCAACACAACTTCAGGTTCTTTAAAATACATACATTTTATCATTGGTAAATAGTTAATGAATACCATTAAGAGAGAGGAATCCTTAATATTAACATTACTGAATACTACTGTTATCGGACTTATTTCGAGACAATACATATTACAACTTTGCAACATTCTCCAATTCAACCGGCCTCAAAGTAATCTCATTCACATTCACCGTAGCTGGCGTGCCAAGAGCATACATCACAGCATCCGAAATATCTTTACTCTCCAGAATCGAAGAAATCCCCAACGTCTCCAATAATTCCTGAGGAATCTCATTAATCTTCACAAGTTCAGTCTCAACAGGACCTGGACTGATACTCTAAAAAATAGACACTGACTAAACACCCGAAAAACGCCAAAACAACAACTGACCGTTAATAACCCCCATTAACGGTGGCTTCCAAACACACTAATACTTACAGTCACTTTAATCGGCGAATTGTTCGCATTGAGCTCATGCCTCAGCATATGTGTAATATTCGTCACTGCATGCTTTGTGCTCGTGTAGACACCCATAATTGAATAATACAAATGTTCCTGACCTACTACACTATTAATGTTGATAATGTGACCGGCGATCTGATGCGCCATCATTAGTTTGCATGCCTCGCGCTGGGCAATGCATAGGCCTAGGACGTTTGTCTCCAACATAACCCTCCATCGCTCAGCGTCGCCATTGATCAGATTAGTATGCAGCAGAATCGCAGCGTTGTTCACCAAGACGTGGACGATGCCGACGTTTTTAGTGGTCCATTGAAAAGCGTCGCAGATGTCTGCTTCACTACGCATGTCACATTTCATGGCGTAGAGTTTGCCAGGATGATGTTTGAGTTTGGCTGCATTGGCTTCAATCAGTTCAGGACGACGTGCTAATCCGATAACCTGAAAGTGGATTTATTAACGACTTGTGGGTGTTTATGGTCATTAATGGTTAGTAACTATTAATGATCATTAATGATTAATAACTGAGAATATAGAAACTGAATATAATATTTTTTGAATTAAGTACAAAAAAATAAGTCAGTTTTTTGAGATTCATTATCATTAGATTAGAATGAATGACCATTAATGGTTACTAACTGTTAATGGGAATAGGATCAAGAAATTTCAAAGATTTGGTGACTTTTGTAAAGTGACAAAATTATAGTATCATATCCATATCATAAATGGATAGTGTTTACTTAATTTTGAGAACGATCTTAAAGGACGCCATTAAGAGTCACTAATCATTATTGGGACATAACATAGAAAGAATGTCTCAAAATTCAAATAAGCGAAAAATTATATTCTAAGGGAATCAGGTTAATCAATATTTTAGTCACGCCAATAATGCGTAGTCTTATCAGTGACTAACCATTAATGACTTCATTAACGACTTCTTTCTTAAAACTCTTCATTTTACTTAATTAACTTTAAATACGTTTGAGATTTATCATTATCATTAGATTAGTGCGTTTGATTATTAATGGTTACTAACTGTTAATAAGGATAGCGTCAGGTATTTTCAAAAAATTGGTGACGTTTGTAAAATAATAGAAAAATAGTATAATATAGTATAATGAATAGTGTCATTAAGGCCATGAATATGATGGATAAGAGTGACTTTATTTGAGTTTCTAGAACTTACAATTGGAAGAAAGTGTTAACGTACGCTAATAGTAGTCACTAATCATTAATGACACATAACATAGACAGTATGTTTCAAAACTCAAAGAAACGAAAAAAAATCATAAATTTTTTTATGATTTACGAGTTACACAGTATTCAACTGACGCTGTTAATATGAAGTATTAAGAGTGACTAATCGTTAATGCGCCAGTAACGATTAATTTTTCTTAAACTTTCCACTTCGAAAAAAGGGCAGTTTTTTTAACTTTCTTACTATGTTAACTAAAAAAAATATTTGAAGAAGTAATGGGTGTCGTTAAGGAAAAGTTAGGGACTTACTTACTTACCTTCATACCAGCCTTCACTAAGGCCTCGGCAATATCTGCACCAATTCCAGAGCTCGCACCGGTTACAATCGCCGTTTTACCACACCAACGCTCCATTTTCTTGAAAATGAATTAAATCTTTAAAAATCGCAAATTGTTTTAAAAAATCATAAAAAATCTGGGAAACACAACTCAATAGCCCACCTGGGCAGCAGAATTGGTAGAGCTTGAGCCTACCACGCATTCGGACGAGGTTCGAGTCCTCATTATTCACAATTATAACACTCACAAATTCACATTAATCCACACCTATATAAACCACATAATAAAAAAAAAACACTCTTCAAATCAACAATCGCAAATATACACAACCCACAACTTTCAACACACAAGAAAAAGGATAAAAACCGCTGACAAATCAACTAAACACTCACGCACAACAAGAATCCATACATAAACAATTCAACACAAGGATCAGCAACAACAACAACAACATCCCATGACAATCACAATAATAAAACATGTACTATAAGAACACATACAATAAGAATAATTCAAGGCTATGGTCGATGGCCAGGTCTCTGGACCAAATACAATAACTACACTACTCGTTACTTACCCTTTATTTTTTCAAAAAAATGTTAAATTCTATTAGTTCTAACACCAACAAATCGAGAAACACTAATAAAAGCCTCTATAACCTTCTAGTTCTATTTATATTCCCATTATAAAATCAACACAGTAATTTGAGAGCCATCGTTGATCATTATCTACCTCGGAAACTGTACATATGTTTATTCAACATGGTTTTAATCAGTGTATCTCAAACTTTTTTTTTGTTGAAAGTAACTAATCGAAGTAACATAGAATGGTCCAAAGGTTAATAGAATCACTACGCATGTCACATTTCAAGGCGTAGAGTTTGCCAGGATAAAGTTTGAGGCTGGCTGCATTAGCTTCAATCAGTTTAGGACGACGTGCTAATCCGATAACCTAAAAGTGGATTTATTAAGGATTTGTAAGTGTTAATGCCCATTAATGGTTAGTAACTATTAATGATCATTAATGATTAATAACTGGGAATATAGAAACTGAATATAATATTTTTTGAATTAAGTAAAAAATAAGTCGATTTTTTGAGATTTATTATCATTAGATTAGAGTGAATAACCATTAATGGTTACTAACCGTTAATGGGAATAGCATCAGCAAAGGAAGTAACATAGAATGGACCAAAGGTTGAGAACCACTGGTGTTCAACCTTGCGTTAATATCATCACTACCCATGTCACATTTCATGGCGTAGACTTTGCCAGGATATTGTTTACGTTTGGCTGCATCAGCTTCAATCAGTGCAGGACGACGTGCTAATCCGATAACCTAAAAGTGGATTTATTAACGACTTGTAAGTGTTAATGGTCCTTAAGGGTTAGTAACTATTAATGATCATTAATGATTAATAACTGAGAATATAGAGAAACTGAATATAATATTTTTTGAATTAAGTAAAAAATAAGTCGATTTTTTGAGATTCATTATCATTAGTTGAGAGTGAATAACCATTAATGGTTACTAACCGTTAATGGGAATAGCACCAGCAAAGGAAGTAACATAGAATGGACCAAAGGTTTAAAATTTATTATCATTAGATTAGAGTAAATAACCATTAATGGTCACTAACCTTTAATAGGAATAGTATCAGCAAAGGAAGTAACCTAGAATGGACCAAAGGTTGAGAACCACTGGTGTTCAACCTTGCGTTAATATCATCACTACCCATGTCACATTTCATGGCGTAGACTTTGCCAGGATATTGTTTACGTTTGGCTGCATCAGCTTCAATCAGTGCAGGACGACGTGCTAATCCGATAACCTAAAAGTGGATTTATTAACGACTTGTAAGTGTTAATGGTCCTTAAGGGTTAGTAACTATTAATGATCATTAATGATTAATAACTGAGAATATAGAGAAACTGAATATAATATTTTTTGAATTAAGTAAAAAATAAGTCGATTTTTTGAGATTCCTTATCATTAGTTGAGAGTGAATAACCATTAATGGTCACTAATCGTTAATGGGAATAGTATCGGCAAAGGAAGTAACATAGAATGGACCAAAGGTTGAGAACCACTGGTGTTAACCTTGCGTTAATAGAATCAACGTGTGTGGTTGTTGCAATTTGTGAGCAAATTTTTACATCATTGCAGAATAATGAACTTAATTGAGAAGATTGTGTGATGTGATGCTGATGTGGGTTGTCAACAGATGAGGTGGTTGTCAATTGGTAAATTATATTTTTTAAAAAAACTCGTTACATTATCATTATTATACTTAACTTTAATTAAATTCTGGTGTCCAATTTGAATATCAGGTTCGATGCTGGACGGAAGTAATTTTTTTTCTGAAAAAAAAAGTTTCAAAGGGATTTTCATTATTGTTTTATTTTATTGCATTTTTATTTTTAAGAATACTTTTTTAATTTACGAACAAGGGGAGTATCTCAATTGTCCGTTTTAGATTCACATGAAAATGTTTGGATGCGTCACTTATATTGAAATAATTTTAGTCATCAGGATATTTCGCCGTTTTCAGCGAAAAGGTTTACAAAAACAAGTTTAAAGATTTGTTACAAATTATATAAGGTTGATTGTTTGAAGATCAAACTTGTGTACATCGGCTTCGTACGGTCGTTTGGTGCAAGTTTGGTCCACGAGTTTCTTCGAAATTTGTAAAAATTATATATTATTGAGATATTTCTGAGACGGACAATTGAGATACTCTTTTGTAAGTTACATCTAATTCTAGTTTAGATCAGACAGCGCCATCTCATAACAAAATGAAAAACGTATACATGTTTCAGCATATTTACCTACTAGATGATTGAAAAAAAAAGTCATAGTTTGATGCTCATTGGTGATATTTCTTTATTTTAAAATCATTCCAATTTAGGTATATCATTATTATTTGTGTTTTTTTAAAACTAATTCTCATTTGTAAACACCCTTAAATGAGTTAATCTGCTTTAAATTAAATTTATATGTTGTTTAGTATACTCAGCGCCACCTAAAAACCAAAAGTAAAATGAATACAACTTTCTCTATCTCTATTCGGGTTTCTGCAGTCCAGGTTCGCTACTTGCCGGAGGTAATTTTTTTTCTCTCATAAAAATCATTGCAAAGCGTTTATCATCGTATAATTTAACTACTGTCGTTAATTTAGATTTATAATAACTCTTAACTGACTTAACCCGAATTAAAACATAATTAATTGGTCTTTTGAAACGTCAGCGTCATCTAGTAACGAAAAGTAAAACTAATATAGGTTACTTTAGATTTATTCTCTGTTTGTAGTTCAGGTTAAGATGGCCGGGTCCGGCCAGTACCACGTAGCGGCATAATGCGGAACTAAAACCTGAAATTCAAACTTTGATCTAAAATATTTTCTAATCTGCATCTCACAGATTGTCCGTCCTTATACGGATCGATTCCTTATTAAATGTAGTTTATTTTGATATGCACATTTACGCCAAAGCGGTGGAAAATTATTGAGATATTTATCGTGCAAAAAACGTCTTTTCTGAGAAATGTCGAGATTTAGGTTTTTCGTTTTTTTTTCTCATATTTTCTGTATTGCTAGGATTATAAATAATACATCAATCGATTCAGCGTGAAAATATCTTCAAACTCCTGGAACAGTTTTTCATTTGATTACTTAGAACCGATATTGTGACTCATGAAAGTTGTGAGTGAAATCATCGACGGTATTAGACTCAACTTTCATGAGTTATAATATCGGTTCTAAGTAATCAAAGGAAAAACTGTCCCAGGAGTTTGAAGATATTTTCAGGGTGAATCGATTGGTACATGATTTATAGTCCTAGCAATACGGGAAATATGAAAAAACGCCCCACACGTTGAAAGACACGGTCTTTCAACATTGATGGAGGCGGATGTATTTGTCTTCCTTTGATAATAGATAGTGTTTCACTACTTTTTTAAAAATATTAATTAAATTAAGTTTTAATGTTTTTTAACTAACTTAAAATGCCGTAAGTAATTTAATTCTAGTTTAGAACACTCAGCGCCATCTCATATTGGTGAGTAAAAAGATCAAAGTATTCTTCTTTACCTACAAAGTGCATGTGTGTTCTTTAAAGCAACTTAAGTAACTTTCAAGGTAACTAATGACATCACACAACGCATTGGTTGAAGTAGTAGAACATTCCTTAATTCAATATCACATTTATTCTCTTGACTTCTCATTGAGTTCATAAAAACAGGGTAAACATAAAAATACGACTTAACCTAGACTAACGCTACTTAATTTAAGTAACTGTAACATACGAGTCCTTATAAAATTATTGAGGTTCTATTTTGAGCAAATAAATACAGACTTTGAACATGTCATCTTCTTTTCCTCTGCAAGATCCTAGGAATTTCCGGAATACTTCCAACTTCTTCAATGTCAATTACAAATCTCTTCCCCATGTCTTCGCTCCTCTTCCCTAACCTTCCTGTCTGTCCCTAACCGTGTCTGTCCAACACGTTCTTTCTTTCCCCCGCTCTTTCACCACTGCTCCATTCCCTTCCTTGCTATTCCCTGATCTTCCCCAGCACCTCCCTCTTCTTCCACTTCCCCTTCCCCTTCCCTATTCTTCATTCCTCTAAAATTCCACTCTCCAACTCTCGAGATCTTATCCTAATGCGTTGATTGTATATCCCTAAGTAGTGTATAACTATCCCTATTAATCAAGTATCGACTATTCAGAGACGTCCCATTCCGTCTAAATGTCTTCATGCCAACTTCAATTGTCTCCTTGGTGAAGACTATACTCTTGTAGGTGTTGATGAAAATCCCCGCGAGGATACAGGTGCCGATGAAGATACAACCGTAGGTGATCATGGGCGATATCATGTCGGCGAAGGTGGTGGCTAGGTAGACCCAACGCCGAATCGCTGGGGTCACGTCACTGACACCTTCCTCGATCCACATGATTGGGAAGATGATCGAGGGGAAGTTTGCGACGGTTTGAATATTTGGTGCCTGGTCTATTTTGAGGTTGACTTGAAGACGGACTTTTGCTTCTAGAGGTACTCCTAGTTTCTGGAAGGAGAAAGAAAGATAGCAGTGGTTTCAGATTGAGGAGGGAGTAGTCTTACTGGCTGGATCTTGAAGTAGCTACTATGTTTCTCTGGATCTGGTTTGAGTCCTTCCACAGTGTCCAGGAGGGACTCGTCTGCGTTGTAGAAATGTGGGTTGGAGACATATAGAGGAGCATCTGAAAATAAAGGCTTTGTGAGATATTTGGTACTTTGAGAAGTTATCTAAAGAGCTTGAAAATATCTTAGGAAGAATGAAATGTCTTCATATGACTTTTAGATGTCTCCTGGTGATCTTCATCTTTTGGGGTTTCCTGGAGATGAAGATCTGGACTTTACTTAAAGGTAAGTTTTGGTAATTTAGTTTGAATTGATTGAAGACTCCTAGGCTCCTGAAGACTCCTTGTTTCCTAGACTCCTAAACTTCCAGACACCTAATTTCTTAGACTCCTAGGCTCCTAGATTCCTAGACTCCTAGATTCATAGACTCCTAGACTCCTAGACTCCTAGACTCCTAGACTCCTAGACTCCTAGACTCCTAGACTCCTAGACTCCTAGACTCTTAGACTCCTAGACTCCTAAACTCCTAAACTCCTAAACTCCTACACTCCTACACTCCTAGACTCCTAGACTCCTAAACTCCTAAACTCCTAAACTCCTAAACTCCTAGACTCCTACACTCCTAAACTCCTAAACTCCTAGACTCCTACACTCCTAGACTCCTAGAGTCCTAGACTCATAGGCTCATAGGCTCGTAGACTCCTACACTCCTAGACTCCTACACTCCTAGACTCCTAGACTCATAGATTCCTAGACTCATAGTTTCCTAGACTCCTAGATCTCAAAAAATCTCATTCCTATCAGATTTAATTCCTACAGGGCCCAAAACCTGTGATCACCAGAACCTGTTAGGCCCATAACCGATTAGGTCCAAGGTCTTTACACTTTCAGGTAGAAAGGAGACTACCCTACATCCCCTGCCACTACTCCAGACCCCCTAAAACACCCTAAAACCTTCTCTAAGAACCTTCCCACATTCTATTCCACAAGTCCCTCAGAAACTCTCCTTCACCCACTCTTCCTAATCAACTCCTATACTTACCATGATGACAAGGACCAATACTTTGAAGACCTCTAGGTGGACAGTAGTCATTCCCAGGGCAGAAACACTTGTTCAACTCATTTACCTCTGGCCTTTCAAAGATATCTTCAGGAGGAGTGTAGATGTCAACATTTATCCCATGTTTAACCCCGGAATGTCTGTAGTAGATCGGTACGATGCGACATAAGTCCTTGTCAAAGATATAGAGGACGTCTTTCTTAGTGACATATCTCGGTGGGAAGAAGGAGCCTTCACTCGCACGGATATCAGAACAAGGGGACTCCTTCCAATAGGGAAGGGTGTCCTTACCGTTCATCCTGTCCATCAACCCAAAATTGTCTAACCCATTCTCTCCGGTGAAGATGGTCTGAATGTCTTTGATTGTTCCATTTCGCTATAAAGACATAGGAGTGATTTAGGTTAAGTCGTCTTAAGTTCTAAGTGACTTAAGTTAAGTCTACTTAAGTCATGTCGTCTTAAGTTCTAAGAGACTTAAGTTAAATCAGCTTAAGTTAAGTCGTCTTAAGTTCTAAGTGACTTAAGCTAAGTCTACTTAAGTCAAGTCATGTTAAGTTCTAAGTGACTTAAGTACTAAGTGACTTATCCCCAGGTATAATTAGGGAACTTAAGTCCACTTAACCAAGCTAAGTCTACTTAAGATAAGCCATGTTAAGTACGAAGTGACTTAAGTACTAAGTGACTTAAGTTATATAATATACAGTTAAGTCATATGAAGGTGGTACCTACAGACTTATCCCCAGCTATAATTAAGGAACTTAAGTCCATTTAACCAAGCTAAGTCTACTGAAGATAAGTCATGTTAAGTACGAAGTGACTTAAGTACAAAGTGACTTAAGTTATATAATATACAGTTAAGTCATATGAAGGTGGTACCCACAGACTTATCCCCAGCTATAATTAAAGAACAACTTAAGTCCACTTAACCAAGTTAAGTTTACTTAAGTTAAGTCATGTTAAGTACGAAATGACTTAAGTACTAAGTGACTTAAGTTATGTAATATACAGTTAAGTCATATGAAGGTGGTACCGACAGACTTATCCCCAGATATAATTAAGCAACTCAAGTCCACTTGACCAAGCTAAGTCTACTCAAGTTAAGTCATGTTAAGTACGAAGTGACTTAAGTTAAGTAATATCCGGTAAAGACATCTGAAGGTGGTACGCACAGATTTATCCCCAGGTATACTTAACCAACTTAAGTCAGATGTGCACTTACCCCATTCAGTAAGCCCATCTGAGTCGGAGGCTTCTTATGCTTGGGATAGAAATGATGAGCTAAAGTGACAATGTTGTCATCATAGCCATAAACCAATTCATCCGGAGTAAGTGTGATGAAGGGCTTATGCTTCCCCATCGTGAGTATCAAAGATATCGCCTTCTGAATAACATACCCGAGCGAGTTTGACTGAGTAGCGAGCGCCATCAGAGGCACATTGAGCACGGTCAGCTTAACCTGATTACTGATAGACAACTCCGGAACGAATTGCAGGATTTTCCTGTGTTGGAAGGATACGGTGCCATTATCGTGGAATTCGATATTGATCTTCTCCATATCTTCCCTGAAATCAAGACACCTTACTTAAGTACTTCAGTAACACCGCTTAAGGCACATCGAAACGACTTAAGTCATATTACTTAATAGTATCGTTGCGTCATGTGGTAACGGCACCAGCTACACCTTGGCCAAGACTTTCACGTTTCATGCATCGGCACCTGACTTAAGTACATGGTGTCTGCATGTAGGCGAGCGAGAACATGACTTAAGTAACATACTGACTGAGTTTCGTTTGAGCATACCCATTGGCAAGGCAACTGCATTTGCAGACTGCAACAGGTTGCATTTGCTGTCTGGTTCTTAAGTCACTGTACTTAAGTCTGATCTACGCCAATGTAACTTGGCGTGATGTTGCCGATACGTTACGTTGTTAGTAAGTTATGAGCTTATTGCATTCGTAATAGGCGACGTAACAACTTGTTTGCTTACTGAAGTCATTTAACTGCGACTTTTCTGGGTAGGAGGTGACTTAAGTCATAATGGTGGATTTGGGAATTGTTTGATTTGGAGCACCAACTTTGGAGCCTCATAACTTTTAAACTATTGCAGGTACATATTTGGTTTAAAGAGTTTTAGCATCTAAATTTAATTATCTTTCATATCATGTTATTAGTTTTAATATATTTTTAATAGTTTGTTAATTACTTAACAAGTTAACAGAAAAGTTTGAAACTATATTAAATTTTTAAGTCTTTATCTTCCTGTTTAATTGATTATAACATCGATACTATTAATGCTTCGGACATGCCTCAAAGTCTGGATGATAGCTAATTATTTTACATTTCATTTAGTGAATCGTATTTTGATTGAGCCATTTAAATAAATTAAGTAAAATGCAATTAAGTGAAAATCTAAGTGTTAAAACGAAACAAGTACAATTTGTAGTATGAACTTTGAAGCGCTATAACTTTTAAACTATTTGTGGTAAAAACTTGCTTGACAGGTTTGTGGAATCTACATTTAATTATCTTTCATATGTACTTACTCTTTTTTATGTTATATAATTTGTTTATTATTTAATTAAGCAATTAGAAAAATAATTGAAATTATTTTAAATTTTAAAAATCGCAACTTTCTATATGATTGCTAATAATACCAAAATTATTAATTATAAAAACATGATTCCAAGTGTGGATAATAAATAATTATCTCATCATTCATTTACTGTTCCGAATTTTTCCATTGTCTAATAAATAAATTAATTAAAACGTAATTAATTGGAAAAGTATCCGATAAAAAAGAAATTCAAATTTGAAACATCAAGATTGAAACCCCATAACTTTGAATCTATTAATGGTAAAAACTTGGCTAAAATATTTTTGGAATCTACATTTAATTATCTTTCTTGTACAGTTTCTACTTTTGGCGTAATATTGTCTGTTCATGCCTTATTTAAGCAATTAGTAAAATAATTGGGGTGGTGTTAAATTTAAAAAGTTAGAAGTTTCTGTTTCATTGTTGATAACATCAGAATCATGCATGATGTAAACACATGATTCAAAGTCTGTATAATCAATAATTATATCATCTTTCATTTGGTGCATCGCATTTTCCGTTGACATATGAATAAGTTAACTTAAATGCCATTAATGGGAAAACTACCTGATAAAACGCAAGTAAAATTTAAAGTTTCCACTTTGAAGCATCATAACTTCTGCAGAAATTAAAATATTTAAAAAAATCCATATAATAATAAAAGATAATTTTATTCTCAATCCTCTGTTAGGAAAATAATTGAAATTAATCAAATATTCTTGAAGTTATGGTGCACTAAAGACAACAAATCAACATTTTCTTGAATTAGGAAATACCAAAATTCAAAATTGTTGCAAACTAACTATTGTTGCATTACACAATGACACACATCACGTAATGCACTTTACGCTATCATCGCGTCATCTGCGCTAGGCGACTTCTTCCTCCTGGTTTCAATCTTTTATTTGCAAAATGTCGCGTGATTTCTACGAAAATGTCGCCGATGCAACAGCGCTCCGCAAACTGCAGAAAATACGAGGACAAGGCAAATCGATATAACATATTCGCTTATTACTCTTTCTTCTCTCACTTTTCTCGCTGCTTTGGAAAAGTAAGAGTACGAGTACGCTAGGTGGCTTAAGTCAATGTAACCCAAAGTTGTAAGTCGGCGAAAAGCGCTTACGTAAAAGAGGCGCGTGTGCTCTTTCACGACGCGCGAATCGCGCAAACGATAATTAAATGTTAGCTTTTTAATTATGTCATGCATGTGTATTTTCTACACAGTGTTGTTGGTTGGGAAATGCTTGCTTTCCCAATACACAGTTAATAAACAGTTAATAAGCATTTTACGATAGTAAAATAGGTAGAAAAATTTTAAAAGTCATTTTCATGATATGTCTAATTAAGTCAACTTATGGTGTAATACATTAAATGAAAGCTAATTGAATCTACTTTTTCATGAGCTTAAATTCAAGACATCAGTATGTATAGTTTAGATTTTATCTTCAACTAAATGTGTCGAGTCTATTTTTCAAAATTTCAGATAAGTATGGAATATTTTAGTTTAATCCAAAATAATTACATAATAACCAAGTAAAATTAAAATTTAGGATAACTATCTGAAAGCCAATTAAATTTACTTCCTAAAGCTATTTTGCACTATTTCTTACCATCTATAATATAAAAGCTATGACTCATCAAAGTTGATAAATGAATTTGAAAAGCAATATATTTCGTTTTAATTCATTTTAAAGTAATTTATTTCCGTGACTTAGGTAAAATGCGATACAACTAGTGAAAGACTACATAATTATCAATCGTTCAGACTTTGAATCATGTCGTTATCATTAATAGGCATTATGTTATCACAAGTTAAACAAAAAGTCTCAACAGTTGGAAGACAACACAGTTTTAAACTTTCTGTTCCTAATCAAATCATTAACAAAGAATTAAAGATATATAAGAAGTAATCACATCACCTGAAAGCTACTTAAATATAGATTCAAGAAAGTTTTTATTCAAATTTGTATGATTATTGGTTTTAAAGTTATGATGTTTTAAAGTTGTTACTTCAAATGTGCAATACATTGTTATCAGGTAGTTTTAAATTTAAATGCATTTTCTTCATTTATTTACATGACTATGGTAAAATGAGAAACATCATCAGATAGACTATATAATTATCTATTGTCTAGTCTCTGAATCATTTCGTTACCATTGATAAACATAGTGTTATCAGCACTCAAACAGAAAGTTCAAATTTTCTTTAATCTAACACATTTTTTTTACTTTTTACTAATTTATCAATTGAATCAATTGAGTTATTTTAATTATTTTTCCGGTATTAGATTTACAAAGAAATTGTCTTTTATATACACTTTACAGATTTTAAATATTTTAAATATTAATAAAAATATAGGACTGTAAACTATATGAAATATCTAGACAAAAGATGATAATGTTCCAATTGATTTTCTGCATTCACATGCATATTGCGAAGAAACTAACTGAGATATTATAATTATCCCTCCCCTCCTAGATTCTCAAATAAATTTTCTTTCCTACGCACTTTACAGATTTGAAATATTTCGAAAGTTAATAAAGTTTTAGACAAAAAAATATCATTTTCCAAATCACTTCCTGTTGCTTCTTCGTATTGTTTCATTTTTACCTTTAATTCCGCGACATGAAAAACAATGTTAACGACGGCATTTACCGACTGAGCAGAATGCGGTTGCGCCTTAGTGGCACGAATAACTTAAGTCGTTTTCAGACCGTGGCGCGTTTTCCTCGATTGCACTCACGCCGCTGCCGCGCCGTCATTTTTCACTTCTTTTTCTTTTCTCCACGCTCGGCATGCAGTGAAATGTACTCGAAGACAAACTGCATATTACGCAATGACTTAAGTCAACCGCACACTGCGCTTAAACTCGCCAAACCGAAGAAACAAAAGATGAATAGAATGTACTTGCACAAAGTAACGGTAGTACAAATAAAACGATATTAAAACGTTAATCATATTATTATGACTATCGATGTGGCCAGGTACTTAGTGGCTAATTGTAAGTAGATTGCACATGCGCAGATGACAGCCACGCATGCATTTGTTGCAACTAGGAAAACATTAAGTAAGCAAGGATTTACTTTCATTTTATACCCGCATTCAACGTGTGCGTACAATATGTTAAATTTTGTAATAGTTGTCTTGGCTTAAGTCTAGTGACTTAAGTAAGTCAATAATACTTTATTATCATTGTGCTAATATTAATAGTTTAATACACGAAATTTAGCGTTTCAAATGTGAAAAACATGAAAATAACACATTTTGATTTTCAAGTCAATTTGCTTTTCTTTATTTTATTTACAATCATGCCTATGTTAATTACCCAACTTTCATGGGATATAAACTTCTTGATAGACAATAAAATTATCCACGTTTTACTTTTTAAAATTTTAAAATATCTTTATTTTTGCAGGAGAGGTTTAAAGTTACATAACATGTTTTACCAAAATCTGTGAAAAATGACTTTACTTATTCAACTGCATATTACGACGAAACAAATAATGTTATATTCAGTTTGATTTCAATGTGTAATTCTATAAGAAATTGTCTTGCTTCTCCACTTAACAAGTTTCAAATACTTGAAAGATTATAGAAGTTATGGCACATTAAACTTTGTGAAAAGTTTAAGAACATCTAAAATTAAGTAACATATTACTGACAATTTTTCAAAAAAACATTTTATTTATTCAAATATATATTGTGAAGGAACTAGTTGAGATAAATTAATTACCTTTTCTATGTATGATTCTCAAAGAAATAATCTTTCTCCTCTACTTTACAAATTTCCAATATTTTAAAAACTATCGAAGTTATAGGCCTTTAAACTTTCTGAAAATTTTAAGATAATTTTCTGTAATTTTTAATTACTTCTGTAAAACCAAATTACAACGAAACTAATTATTATATTGGAAATCTGTAAACGCCATTCGTTTCACTAACAAATCTACTTGCTACATATTTTTAAATATTTGTAATATCTCTCAAATTACCCACGTTACATGACTTTAAACAAAATTAAGCATTAAATCATACACCTAAAAGTTAAAAAACTTTGTTATCACTGTAATAAACAACATATTACTATCAATGAAACATGTATTTCTTATTTCCAAACTGACTTGACTCGTGACTCAACAAAACATTAACCCGTACTTTTCATAAATGTCATTTAATTATCTTAAATCATCTTTACTTTGCTTTGGTCGTCTTTTAAAGATAAACTTACTTTATTTAGTCAGGGCTTGAATCACTGTGGAAAATTTTCTTACTGTACTGGCAATGAGTTCATAAATTTATTATTTAAAACTCATTTCGTGGAATTTAACTGCAAGTAACAGATGCACGGATTGCACAAACTAGGTTATGACTTAACTTAAGACATAAGAATCGAAAGTATCTTACTGAGAATACGAAGATGGCAAATAAGGAAAGTAAAAATTGTATTTCGTAACTGTAAAAACCTTGAACTTGGTTATATTTCTGGTGACTTAAGTTAAGTCATATGTGATTTAAGTACTTTCATTTTTTATTACGATTTTCTTGGTATAATCGATGCTAAATATATCAGATTTTAATTGGACCTGGTTTAAGACAGATACAGAAATATAAGTATCATTCGTTATAAACACAGTGATAAAAATAATAATAAAAAAATAAAATAAAAATAATAAAAAATATCTACATTCTGCTCTTTTAATTTTTCAAATAGCTGTATTTTTGTAAAAGATATTGAGGTTTAAAGTAGACGCAACATATTTAAACCAAATTGAAAAATGTAAAATGCTTTTACTTGTTCAATTGTTCATTACGAAGGAACCGTTAGAGATCTTTTCATGATCGTTTCTGTGTACCATTCTCAATGAAATTGTCTATAACATTCATTTTACAGATTTAAAATTATTTTAAAATTACAATAGTTATAAGACTTTAAACTTTGAGAAAGTTTTGAGGCCATCACTCGAATCTGTATTCAGTTGTCACATTGGAATTGAAAGTGATTTAAGTCCCTTATAAAATTATACCTCATATATGCGGTATAAAGCCGTATATAGTTGATAAAATTATGTATATTTTACTTTTACAATTTTTGAAATAGCTTTATTTTCGTAAAAGATACAGAGGTTTAAAAAAAACGTAACATATGTAACAAAAATTGGTGAAAATGATGTTACTTCTTTAATTGCACATAACAAAGTAATTAATACATATATTTTCATTAAGTTTTCGTGATATATTCTCAAAGAAATTGTCTTTCTTATGAACTTTACAGCTTTCAAATATTTTAGTTATTACAAAAGTTATAAGGCTTCAGACTTTGAAAAACTTTTCTGAAATTCGCTCGAATATTCTTTTTTTCATTATCACAAATTTGTTAAGTCACTCTTTCTAAATCGTATTGAAATCGAAATGACTTAAGTCACTCATAGAATTATAAGTCATACCTACTTATTAGTTATTTATTAGATTAATTACCATTTACATATTCAATTAATAACATTTAGAGATA
>JAODAC010014943.1:0-13760 GCA_027575185.1 Mimaenictus wilsoni | reverse complement strand
TTCATATAAACATTTAACTTTAAATTAAGAAAAAACATATAAATATACATTTTCTATAGAAACAATTGATGTCATATCATAGGGAATTTAATAATCTATATAATGTGCCATTATTTAGTCAAATCGGTCGAATGGAATTTTCACAATCGTATGCGAAAATATAAAAACGCGTATAAAATTAGGAAAACATAAGATTACTTTGTTTTTATGAGCTTTAAGTGCTATAACTTCATAAATACTCCTATTATCGACTTTAAAAGAATATGCTTCAATATTTTGGCTTTTGATTAAGACATCGTCCTCTTCTTCTATTTCCATTAACATTCTTTTATTGTCCTAGTAAATTAGGTTCCTCCACGTATAAAATATTTCTTCAAGAATATTTAAAATCGCGTCTCCACAAAGAAACTGGCTCTTATTTGTAGAGGTCTCTAGGATAAAGGATAAATATTAATTGATGCCTTTGGAAATAAATGATAGCATCCTGAAATCTTCAAATGTCTACTTTCGAAAATATTACGTTCTTTTTAGTTTATTGCATGGTACAAATAAATTCGCAATGTTTGATTGACTTACAATGTTTCCAATTTTAAGTGGACAACAGCGTCTTGAATTTTCATTGCAAATGAAAAAGCAAAATGTTTTTGGAAAGTTTATAAGGCTTGCTTGAATATGTCGTTGAGTATTTTCAAGAAAAAGTATTTAAACAATGTATTTAAACAATTCTTAATTTAATGTGGATTTTCCGCATAAAAATTTTATTTTAAATTAAGAAATAATATATAATTACATATTTTCTATAAAAACAATTGATGTCATATCATAGCGAATTTAATAATCTATATAATGCGATATTATTTAGTCAAATCGGTCGAATGGAATTTTCGCAATCGTATGCGCAATTTCGGAAAACACGGTTAAACTTAGGAAATCAATAGATAAGTTTATGTTTTTATAGGCATTAAGAGTTATAACTTTGCAACTTCTACATCTATCCACTTGAAATTTTCAGAGAATATTCTTGAATAGTTTAGCTATTGACTAGGCTTATTTCCAAAACCGCCACTTTTTTAATTTCATGTTTTTATATAATATTAAATTTGAAGTGCAATTTTCGTATAAAAAAACTACTTATAACTAAGAAGAAAAAAATATATAAATCTATATTTTTTCAAAAAATAATTGGCGACATATTCTAGAGAATTTAATTGTCCATCAATTGAGCTATCAATCGGCTAAATAGATTCTACAGAATTTTGACAATCGTGTATGCAAAATCGAAAAATGCTTTTAGAATTAGGAAAACATAAGATTTCTTTGTTTTTATTTGTTTTACGAGCTATAACTTCGTAAGTACCCAAGTTATTATCTTGAAATTTTAAGACAATATTCTTGAATAGTTTAGCTATTGACTAAGCTTATTTCCATACCGACATTTTTTTTATATCATGTTTTTATATAATTTTCAATTTAAAGTGCATTTTTCACATAAAAATTTGACTTTAAATTAAGAAAAATTATTTAAATATTTGTTTTCTATAAAATCAATTGACGTCATATCCTAGAGAATTTAATAATCTATATAATAAGCCGTTATTTTGTCAAATCGATTCAATAGAATTTTCGCAATCGTAGCGCAAAGTCGGAAAACGCATATAAAATTCGGAATACATAAGATTACTTTTTGTTTTTGTGCGCTTTATGAGCTATAATTTTGTAAATATTCCAGCAATCGCCATAAAATTTTAAGACAATATTCCTGAAAAGTTTAGCTATTGACTAAGCTTATTTCCGTACCGTCACTTTTTTATATCAAGTTTTTATACAATTTTCAATTTAAAGTGTATTTTTCGCATAAAAAGTTGACTTTATATTACGAAAAATTATTTAAATATTTGTTTTCTATCAAATCAAATGACGTCATATCCTAGAGAATTTAATGATCTATATAATGAGCCATTACTTTGTCAAATCGATTCCATAGAATTTTCGCAATCGTATGCGCAAAGTCGGAAAACGCATATAAAATTAGGAATACATAAGATTACTTTTTGTTTTTGTGCGCTTTATGAGCTATAATTTCATAAATATTCCAGCAATCGACATAAAATTTTACGACAATATTATTGAATAGTTTACCTATTGACTAAGCCAGTTTCCGCACTTTCATTTTTGTTTAATTTCATGCTTTATATAGTTTTAAATTTGAAGCGCATTTTTCTTAGACGTAACTTGAAAAAAACCTAACAAAAAACAGCTTGAAACCCCACATATTTTCCATTTTATTAAAAAAAAACTTGCGTATATTTTCACTGTTACGCTCTACAGCTCTGCAAACAGGTCACCACAGGAGAGCCTACGTTGTCTCGAAACATGAAAATGACATACGCACTGCAATAACCATCGAGCTAGAAGGGTTCAAGCCAATTACAGGAACAATTACTTGAGTTATTATCAGTAGATACATAAATATTGCGGACAATAGCCACTGCCGGGTTGTACGCCCGTGAATGGTTCGCTCTGCTTGCGCAATGCGAACGGGGAACGAAGATATAGGAGGAGAGCGCATCCCTCTATTGCGCTGCATCGCATCGCATCGCAACGCGGGATAACAACCAACCCCCGCAACGACCAATAACAGGAATAGCAGCAGGTACGCTCGCTCGTCTCACTCGCGCGCAAATACGCAACGCATTGAGCGACAATGATTACGACTTGATTAGCGGCGGATAATTGCAAAAACCTGTCAGCGGCATTTGAACCCATAGAACTGCACATTTTAACGCATAGAATTGCTTCGGAATGACTTTTTCAGCTCGCAATTGAACACGTCTATTATGCATTTTGAACACTTTATTATTCATGTTTATGTGCGGATGATAATAATAGTAATAGTATCAATAGCACCTGATATGTTGATTCTTTATTGAAATCGGTACAATCCGAATTTGGAGTACAAAATGCGACCTGCAGGTTCTACGGTGCGACAGGCGCGTTTTTAAAGGAGTTTCAATGTGAGCTTTTCGGGTTTGCCGTGACAATTCATGCACGTCCCAGTGCACCAATTCAATACGGGATAGAAAAATAGAATGGTTTTTCCCTTGATTGTCGACGGGAATACATGGGGTTTCGCTAAACGTCCAGGTAGAAACTTGCGTAAAGTTGCAGTTTGTATTGTGCAAATGTTAGACAGTACGCAGGTAGCTATATTGTACACAATTAAAAATACTATTATCTAGCAAGTACAGACATTTAGTAATATTTTTTTGAATCATTAATAAATGGTGGTTGTGGAGTAATTTTTATGTAATTTCGACAGATTTTGATAATTCTGGGTAATTAGAAATTCAAATTTTTGTTAAGTGGAATAAAGTTATGACTATGAAATTTTCCATGGATGATTTATTAGAATTGAAGAATCTCTGCGTAAAATTTCAACCAAAATGGCCGAAAATTGAAGGAGTTACAGCCATATATTTGAAGCTTAAAGTTTCCGATCATTTACCAATAATTTCACATATTATAATTAAGATTTCTGACAGCCTGAGAGGCTTTAATGAAAAGGGAACTATGGACAATAGTAGCGACATTAACGAAGTGTCTTTGTGTAAATTTTCAACAGGAAACATTAATAAAGCTAAAAGTTACAAGAATTTATTCGAAACATTTCGTTTTTACCGCTTTGCTTCGCTGAATGAAGTAAGATAAAATTTCAATACTGATTTCTGATAAGCGTAGTAAAGTTATGATTACTAAATTTTGCCTCGACGATAAGGTAGACTTGCAGTAAATTTTTGCAAAATTTCAAGCAAAGCGGCCGAAAATTAAAGGAGTTCCAGCCATATATTTGAAGCTTAAAGTTTCGGATCATTTACCAATAATTTCACATATTATAATTGAGATTTCTGACATTAAGAGAAGACTTACTGTTAATAAAAATATGGACAATAGTAGCGACATTAACGAAGTATCTTTGTGTAAATCTTCAACAGGAAACGTTAATAAAGCTAAAAGTTACAACAATTTATTCGAAACATTTCCATTTTACCGCTTTGCTTCGCTGAATAAAGTAAAATAAAACTTCAATATCGATTTCTGATAAGCGTAGTAAAACTATGATTACTAAATTTTGCAGGGGCGATAAGGTATACTTTCAGTATACTTTTGCAAAATTTTAACCAAAACGGCCGTAGGTTGATTGAGTTACAGCCATCTATTTGAAGCATAAAGTTTGGGATCATTTACCAATGATTACACAAATTATAATTAAGATTTCTGACAATACCAGAGGACTTATGGAAAATAGAACTATGGACAATAGTAGAGATGTTATTGAAGTATTTTTGGATAAATGAAATACTAGAAATACTAGAAAATGTAAATATTACAACATTTAATTGGAGTCATTTTGTTTTTCAGCTTCGTTTTGTGTAGTGAAATTAAAATTTAATATGGATTTTTGTAAAATAGAGTAAAAGTAAATGATTACTAAATTTTGTAGGGGTGATAAGGTAGAATTGGAGTATCTTTGTGCCAAATATAAACTAAAACGGCCGGAAATTGAAGGAGTTACAGCCATGTATTTGAATCTTAAAGTTTCCGATCATTTACCAATAACTTCACATATTATAATTAAGATTTCTGACAGCATGAGAGGCTTTAATGGAAAGGGAACTATGGACAATAGTAGCGACATTAACGAAGTGTCTTTGTGTACATTTTCAACAGGAAACATTAATAAAGCTAAAAGTTACAAGAATTTATTCGAAACATTTCGTTTTTACCGCTTTGCTTCGCTGAATGAAGTAAGATAAAACTTCAATATTGATTTCTGATAAGCGTAGTAAAGTTATGATTACTAAATTTTGCAGGGGCGATAAGGTATACTTGCAGTAAATTTTTGCAAAATTTCAAGCAAAACGGCCGAAAATTAAAGGAGTTTCAGCCATATATTTGAAGCTTAAAGTTTCGGATCATTTACCAATGATTTCACATATTATAATTAAGATTTCTGACATTAAGGGAGGACTTACTGTTAATAAAAGCATGGAGAATAGTAAGGACGTTAACGAAGTTTGTTTGTGTAAATTTTCAGCAGGAAATGTTAATAAATGAATAAGTTACAACAATTTATTCGAAACATTTTGTTTTTAGCGCTTCGCTTCGCTGAATGAAGTAAGATAAAACTTCAATATTGATTTCTGATCAGCGTAGTAAAGTTATGATTACTAAATTTTGCAGGGGTGATAAGGAATACTTGCAGTATATTTTTGCAAAATTTTAACCAAAACGGTCGAAAATTGAAGGAGTTACAGCCATATATTTAAAGCTTAATATTTCGGATCATTTACCAATGATTTCACATATCATAATTGATATTTCTGACATCAAGAGAGGACTTACTGTTAATAAAAATATGGACAATAGTAAAGACGTTAACGAAGTATCTTTGTGTAAATTTTCTGCCGGAAATGTTAATAAATGTATGAGTTACAACAATTTATTCGAAACATTTTGTTTTTACCGCTTCGCTCCGTTCAATTAAGTAAAATAAAACTTCAATAACGATTTCTGATAAGTGTAGTAATGTTATGATTACCAAAATTTGCAGAGGTGATAAGGTAGACTTGCTGAATTTCTGTGTAAAATTTTAATTAAAAATGTCGAAAAATGTAGAAGTTACCGCAAACTATTAAAAGTTTTAGGTTTTGGTAAAAAAAAAGTTGTTGATTTCTAATACTATGCGGGGATTTAATCATCACAATACCACGTTCGATAATTGTAAGTATACGATTATAAAGATAATAGCTATATATTTGGTTTCATTTCAGGCGTGTGGATAAAAGCATTTGTAGTATTTTATTAGTTATTACTTACAATATGATGGTTGGTTAGGTATAATTGTGAATATTTGCTTGGTAATGGCTTGTTTTTATATTAATTAGCCGCAGCGTTGGTTTTCCGGGTTGAATGTAGCGATTCCGCGATGCGTTCGGGTATTAATTAATTATTGCATCGTTGTTCAGGTTGTAGTGGTAATACTACGTGCGTAAATGGGAGGTTTGAGTTCAGTGTATATAAAAATCCCCGCGAGGTATAATTAGTAATAGTCCGAAAAATTAATGCATCGAGCTGCCGCCAGGATACGCTTCGGCCCCGTGCAGACTCGTAGAGACGACGCAGAGCGCAACGAGTTTGTCGTCGCCGTCGGCACGGCTGAGTAGTGGGGAGTTGAAGCGAAACGCCTATTCCGGGCTGCGAAACGCATGCCGATTGGCTGCTGGTTGCCATAGCGCTGTCGAGGCATGCTCAGTGCGACCAGTCCTCTGGTAGGGGAATTGTACAAAGGAATACGCTCGGCGGTTACTCGAGAGTCATAACATTGAGTCACGCCGGCGAGTGCGGAGGTGATTTCGATTCGTCCGTTTTTGCGTTTCAAGTCCCCGCTCTGTGCGTGCGAGTAGTGTGTATATTCATCAGTTGTTTCGTCGTGTGTTTGTTGCGTGCTCATCGGCGTTTGTTTTTATCATTCCGTGCGTGTGACTGTGTGCACCGTGAAACCGACCGAGAGAAATTGAACTGTGCGCGTGTTTGTCAGTGAAAACCAGCAAGCTGTTTGCGCCGACGGAAGACATGCTGACGATGGAAACAGACCTCAAGGGAGGTAGCCTGCACGCTACGATGCCGCCGCATCACGGCCTCCAGGCGTACGGCTCGCTGAGTGCGCTCAGCCAGGGCCCAATGCAGCACCTCCAGCATCCTCACCAGCTGCACCATCAGGGCCCATCGCCACAAATGCATCACCACCAACAGCCGACCAATCATCATGCCCAGCATCAGCAGCCGGGTGCACAGCACCAACAGCCGCAGCACGGCGGCGGCGGCGGCGGTGGTGGACCGAATAACAACAACTCGAGCAGCAAGAATCAGAATCTGGAGCGCGTCAAGAGACCAATGAATGCGTTTATGGTGTGGTCGCGCGGCCAGCGTCGGAAGATGGCTCAGGAGAATCCAAAGATGCACAACTCTGAGATCTCGAAGAGGCTAGGCGCCGAATGGAAATTGCTGAGCGAAACCGAAAAGCGGCCGTTTATCGACGAGGCGAAGCGATTGCGCGCCGTGCATATGAAGGAGCATCCCGATTACAAGTACCGACCGCGTCGCAAGACGAAGACGCTGCTCAAGAAGGACAAGTACCCGCTGGGCGCCACCGGCCTGCTGCCGACGGCGGATTCGGTACGTTCGGCCGCCACCGCGGTGCAGCAGGTCGCCGCCCGCGATATGTACCAGATGCCCAACGGATACATGCCCAACGGCTATATGATGCACGACCCCACAGCCTACCAGCAGCAGTACGCCAGCGCAAACTATCCCAGGTACGATATGAGTCAGATGCACAATAGCTACATGAACGGCGGCTACGGCGGTTATGGCGGCACAGTGCCGAACAGCGCCGGCAGCCCCTACGGCATGCAGCAGGCGGGCTCCTCGCACAGTCCGTCCGGGTCCAGCATCAAGTCAGAGCCGGTCTCGCCCAGCTCCGGCCTCCACACGCCGACGCCCGGCGGCGGCATCAAACGCGAGTATTCCACAACCGCCGCCGGCCAGCCGCCGCAGCAACCGCAGGGCGATCTGCGGCAGATGATCTCCATGTACCTGCCCACCGACAGCGCACAGCATATGCAGCAGTACAGTGCGTCGCCGGAGACGATGGGCCCCGGGCCCTTGGCGCCGCTCGCGCACATGTGAGAACCGCTCTTCGCAGCGCCGGACTTGGACGTGCCGCCGCTGTGAACGCGTGTGTAAATATTCTGTTATAATTATAAGAATTCGTTTTTATAAATTACATAATACCTATCGCTTGGCGGCGGAGTAAAGCACCGAAACCAACTCAACCAGAGCCTCCAGGACACATCACAATCGACACTAAACAAACACAAACTAAGCGAATTAAACGCTAGACACAAATTAACTGGGATTACTTACCGCATTCGATCCACAAACCGTGGAAATAATGCAAACAGCAACAAACTGTGTTAATATTTTGGTTCGTACCTAAACTGGAAACCGTGTCGCTCGTTTAAACTATTCATAATATTAATAAACCCAACAAATTTATTAATACTTACTTGAATAAATACGGAGCTGAGCGGAGAGTGATTTTCAAACTGTTTGCAGCACAGCCGAACTGTTTAAAAAGTGCTTTTAACAGTGTTACAAAATTCCAAAAAAAAATGTAGCGTCTTACTTTTAAACGCATTTTTTCAACCCTTTTAAAAGCGGCTGTGCCGCGACGGTAACAAAATTCTTCGAAGCTGTATTGCTTGCAAAAAGAACGGTTGTTTAAAATTTCGAGAAGTCAAAAATTTCTAGAACAAAACCAAAAGAAATGCTATTAAAACAACAAAACAGATTAACACATGAGAAACTTCACAAATTAACAACACAAATATGAAAGAAAAAAAAAACACAAATAAAGAAAGAACACAAATATAAATGAACAGAAATAAGAAAGGAACAAATCTTATCTTATATTATCATCTCTTGTAAATATTTATATAAAGTTTAACGTTTATTGACGATGAGAGCGCGCGTTTTTGTATATCTTAAATGAAATACGTTTTAGCGAAAGACAAAGATTAATTCACAGCATACAATTTACATTTTTAAAATTAAGCACTGTAAAAACGCAACACACACACAGACATTTGAAGCAGGTTGTGCGGAATTGTTAACTGTGTTAACTTGTTGTTAACTGATTGTGTTATATTTCAAATCCGCGGAAACAACCTGGAAAACACAAACAACAACAAGGAAAAGCCTAATGTCGGAAAAAAAATCACAAAAATTCTGAAGAAACGTTCTAAAGAAAAACCTCTTAAAACAACCTGAAATTCCGAAACAACCTGAAGTTCTGAAACAACTTAAAGGTCAGAAACAACCAGAAATTCTGAACCAACTTGAAGTTCCGAACGAAAGCCGAAAGTTCGGAAAAAAAAAACTTAAAAAGAATTGCAATCAATGAACGGAGGGAAAAAATTGCCTGTTTGTTATTTGTTTTATTTATATTATTTTTAGTTAAGTATAGAAATTTATTTTTTACAGCAAACATGTAAGATTATTTCTATGTGTGTGTTCTTTGGCGAACTGTATGATGTCCCCAGTGAATTTGTTATTCGAAGTAAATTGTGATTGAAGAACGCTAAAAACCCCACGAAAAAAAAGTTGGAGTTAATTCTTTTCTGGTGATTTCATTTGTAAAATTGACAAATTCAACAAACACATTGGTGATTACTGTTTTTCCTTATAGTTATATATTTAATTTGTCATTATTTATGTACATATAATTTAAGAATGTAGAAAAAAGGACTTGGAGAAAAAGAAAATACAAATACAAATGAATCAAAACGAACAGAAAAACGCTTTTTTGCATTATCGCTTTTCAACCATCTTAGTCGCATTTTTAATCGTGTTTTTTTTCTTTTGGGGGCTATTGTTTACAAAGTCAAGGCTGCAACAATTGCGTTTGTGTGGGTGTGTGGTTATATCGGCAGGTTTATAAACGATATCATCGTCTCACGTTCACCGATTCATGATATGATGCTTTGTACATAAATGATATCTATTTAAGTTTATCTCATTTTTATTTTCAATGTACAGTGTGTTTACATTAGTCAATGGAACGAAAAATGTGAATATATGATGATTGAGAAGTTAATCTATTGCGTTTTATTGACCCTTTTCAGTTTTTATTTTCGTTTTATAAATATGGAGGAGACGGTGTGATTTTAATTTGATTGAGAATTTTTCGGTTACTATGTGTTTTAATGAGTTTTTAAGTAGTTTACTTGGTATTATTTTCAGGGTTTTTTTTCAGGATTGTGCTCTACAAAGAAGTGATTTCCATGAGCAACTACATTTCTTTTCATTAATTAGTTTGTTGTGTGGATTTAGAGATGGAGATTTTTCAATTGAATGGAAAATTAAGTTAATTAGTTTTTGAAGGTGTTTTATAAGGTGTTTTGTGGATTTTCTTTGTTATATTCTGTGTTTTGAGACTTTTCTTTTTCAGATTTTTAAGAATTTTTAAATGATATCTATTTAAGTTTATCTCATTTTTATTTTCAGTGTACAGTGTGTTTACATTAGTCAATGGAAGGAAAAATGTGAATATATGATGATTGAGAAGTTAATTTATTGCGTTTTATTGACCCTTTTCAGTTTTTATTTTTGTTTTATAAATATGGAAGAGACGGTGTGATTTTAATTTGATTGAGAATTTTTCGGTTACTGTGTGTTTTAATGGGTTTTCAAGTGGTTTACTTGGTATTTTCAGGGTTTTTTTTTCAGGATTGTGCTCTACAAAGAAGTGATTTCCATGAGCAATCACATTTCCTTTCATTAATTAGTTCGTTGTGTGGATTTAGGGATGGAGATATTTCAATTGAATGCAAAATTAAGTTAATTAGTTCTTGAAGGAGTTTTATAAGGTGTTTTGTGGATTTTCTATGTTATATTCTGTGTTTTCAGACTTTTCTTTTTCAGATTTTTAATTTTTTAATTTTAATTTTTTATTTTTTTCTATGTTTATTTTTCTGCATTTTTAGGATTTTTTACTTTATGGAGGATTTTTACTTCAAAGTGACTTTTGTGTAATGCTACATTTCTCTTAGGCAACTTCTGTGGTTAATTTATTAAGTTACATTAACTAAACCCGTTTCCGTTCATTTTTTATTTCGTTATAATGATTTAGAGATAAGGAAATTGGAGGAATCACAGTAAATTTGAGTTTTAAGGATAGTTCCAAGGTGTTTTAAGACTATTACTTGATTTTTCAGGTTACTTTTCAGGCTTAACAGCATTTTTGAAATGTATTTTATGAATTGTCTATGTTAATTTCATTGCTTTGGTGCGTTTCTTTGTTTTCTACGATTTATAGGACAATCCTTTCAATTCAAAATGATTTTCTTGTAATGCTAGGTTTCTCGTCGTTACCTACAATGATTAATTTATTCGGTTACTCTGAGCATACTCATTGCTTTTCATTTTCTTATTTCTTTGCATGTTATATCATTAAAGATAGAGAGATTTCAGTTTGAAGGAGGAGTAACAGCAAATTTATGTTTTAAGGTGTTTTATAAAGTGTTATAAAGTATTTCCTTGGTTGTTGAGTCTTAGGATTGTACTCTTCATTTCCGCTTAGTGCTTAGGTGCTTTTCTTTATTTTCTATGATTCATAGGACAATCCTTTCAATTCAAAATGAATTTCGACTAATGATAGGTTTTTCAGTTGATGTATTTTAAGGAGTTTTAAGGTGTTTTTTCTTGGTATTTTCAGGGTTTTTCAGGATTGTGCTCTATAAAGAACTGATTTCCGTGTAATGCTCAATTATTTACAGTGGTTAATTTATTGCTTCATTGAGAATTTATATGTCTTTTCATTAATTATTTCGTTGTATTAATTTGGAGATGTCAGCATTTTCTATGTGTAGTCTCGGCGGATGTTGATTACGTGCAGATTAGGGTTTATTGATGTTGATTGTGATTGTGGTTTGTTGATCCTAATATTGTTTGTGCGGCAACGGGTTGCCGCCACAAGTTGTTTTCGAAGCTTTGAATTTTCAGCATTTCTATGATTGTGTACTTCAACGCGATTTGTATGCAATGTTCGATTGTTCTTCGTGAACTCCAGGGGTTAATTTATTGGGTTCTTCTGACCATAATGTTTTCTATTCAATGTTTTTTCCTTTGTGTGCGTTTAGTGATGGAGGTATTTCAAATGAATGGAGAATTAACTATTAATTTATGTTTTAATGTGTTTTGAAGGTGTTTAAGCTTGTTTTTTCTTTGTATTTTGCACCATTTTTAGGATTGCCCCCTTCAAAGTGATTTCCGTGTAATGCTCAATTATTTACAGTGGTTAATTTATTGCTTCATTGAGAATTTATATGTCTTTTCATTAATTATTTCGTTGTATTAATTTGGAGATGTCAGCATTTTCTATGTGTAGTCTCGGCGGATGTTGATTACGTGCAGATTAGGGTTTATTGATGTTGATTGTGATTGTGGTTTGTTGATCCTAATATTGTTTGTGCGGCAACGGGTTGCCGCCACAAGTTGTTTTCGAAGCTTTGAATTTTCAGCATTTCTATGATTGTGTACTTCAACGCGATTTGTATGCAATGTTCGATTGTTCTTCGTGAACTCCAGGGGTTAATTTATTGGGTTCTTCTGACCATAATGTTTTCTATTCAATGTTTTTTCCTTTGTGTGCGTTTAGTGATGGAGGTATTTCAAATGAATGGAGAATTAACTATTAATTTATGTTTTAATGTGTTTTGAAGGTGTTTAAGCTTGTTTTTTCTTTGTATTTTGCACCATTTTTAGGATTGCCCCCTTCAAAGTGATTTCCGTGTAATGCCCCATTACTCTTCGTCAACTGCAGTGCGAGATTTTCCTCGCGGGAAATATGCCGGCGCATTTAGCGCACGCGATGCGACATGTGCGCGTTTTAATGCCGTTTGCTCTTCACACGCAATTGCACTAATGTCTTTGTGTATTCATAAGGCGAATAAGACGAGAAACTCCCACAACCTGTGCCTCCGAACTCACACGCACCGGCTTGCAGGCTATTATCATTCGAAGCCGAAGCTGTGCTATTTTCGTCTAGTAATTGGGTCTTTTTTCAAAGGTTTTACATAATCTGGTCGAAAAAATGACTGGAGATGAATTTCCAAGGATATATTTTTACATTTTTATATCAGGTAGATTGCGTCTGGAACACATAAATAATAATGGCTGAGTGCATCTCACGATGAAAAATTTGCCGAAATTTTTGACACTGCAATCGAGGACGTCGACTGGAAGCGTGTCCGTTGCGCACCGCATGATGTGTCGTTGTTTACAACCTGCGAAATTAATGATTACATGCTGCGGTGTCTGTGTTTTTTTATACGGCAATAAGGCGTGAATTTTATTTTCTAATTTTCTATTTTTATCGCTCGCAAATCTAATGTGTTATATGGTGCTATACTGTAATGTACGGTGTTCAGGAAATCAACAATTTGAAGTGGAATTATTTTATTACATAATTTCATGCAAATTAAATACAAGTAGTTTGAAGTTAAATATGATGAAAATTTTTAAAATAAAAATTGACATATATACGTCAGCTCAACATTAATAATAATAATAAATATATTTTAATGGCTATCGACCTTTAAGGTCTTTCCGCCGAGAATGTATACGAAAAATGTGCTATACTCCCCATAGAACACCGTTAGCTTTAATTGCAGAAGAAGTTCAAAATGAAAAGACAAAACTTTTTGTGTTTCATTGCCCATACGCATTTATTTTTGTTTTTTTATTTCCTTGAATGGATTTAGAGATAGAGAGATTGCAAATAGTTGGTGCCCTAATGAAGGACTTAATCCTTATGTTCAACGATTATTGAAGCTATCTTAGCCTCTATAGGCATTGGTGCCACGTAGAGGCACCACGTTGATAGACTGATTTATTACATATCCATCCGATGTGAACTTTTATTATTGTAATTCTTATAATAGTAGACTGCATAGTGTCTTAGAGAACAATTGTTGTGGGCTCATGTTTGTAGGAGCTCATTTTTAACAGTCATAGTTATAAAAAACTTGATTTAACATGTAAACAATAGATACAAACAAAAGAAAACAAAATAATTTGGCCATCTCTCGATGCGCTTAAACGCCTTTTCGCGCGAAAATACGTCGTTTAAGCGCATC
>JAODAC010014932.1:0-22451 GCA_027575185.1 Mimaenictus wilsoni | reverse complement strand
AAAATTGTTTAGTTCAACCCAATTTGTTAGATGGCGCTAGTAAGTAATCGGCTATATTCGGTATTTGCGACCAGCGACGAGTTTTGAAATGTTAATAAATACTTTCGTTTCATTAATTGCTCTGAATGACAGATCCTTTTTGATTTTGATAAACGCGCAAGCTTGATTGGTCCAGGACAGTCATGCGCAAATCGAAAAAAGTCGATTTGCTATGTCGGCATTTTGCACCACACAAATATATTTAGAAATGAGGATATGAAATGTTTGATTTAGTACCGATTCTGCATCAGCAACAAAAAAGGAAATAAAAAAGACTAAAAAAAAGTTCAAAGCCAGAAAAGATATTAGTGTGACTCCTCTGTATTTCTGAATTCAATAGCCTCAAATTGAATATTTCAAGAAATGATCTTGATAAATGAATTTATAACCCCAAAAATCTATGCAAAAAAGGCATGAAGAATCCTTCGGGTGAATAGCGCAAGAGCAGGCGTCGAAGGACCTAAGTGCTCTCAACCGTATTCGCAAAAGTGGTCGCGCTAGAAAGCTTTTCCCGCCATTGCCAACCCAAAGCCGCTGCATAGGGTTAGGTTAGGGGTAGTTGTGGGAGCTGTGCAGCCACTCCATCTCGCTCACTCGACCCGCTCGACGACGTGCGCGCACTCCATCATAACGGAGTTTTAATTGACTTTCAGTGTAGATTACTTACTTCCAACTCTTCGCCATTAAATACATCATGGAAATTCACACTCGAACAACTGCATGCCGACGACGGCAATGGATTTGCACTCTTCATGCTAGTACCGACTAATGCAAGAGAGAGAGAGAGGGACATAAAGAGAGTGTTAGAAAACGATTCAGAGAGAGAGAGAGAGAGAGAGAGTTAGAAAGAGAGACAGAGAGACAGAGAGAGAGAGAGAGAGATGGAAGGAGAAAGAGAATTGAGAGAGAAGTCAAATTGCCTTGGCATGCATTCAAACTGTCATTCAGTTATTTAATGGCGAGCTAGCCAGCAAGAACGCTGGTTTCGCACGAGTTGTGCACGTACGAATTGCCGGCGTGATAAGATAAACTTGTGTTTATTGCTTATTAATATTTTTAATGCGGCTTTTATGCGTTTGTGGAAACGCTTGGTGTTCCCCTCGGGGACCGCCAGACGAACAGAGACGCGGCGAAATGTGGCGCGTTTTATTCGCGCATTTAATGCTACTTTTCGCTTGCGCTGAGGTTATGTGTGAGTGGCTTTTGCGAACCGTCGAGGTTATGTCTACATCTGCGCCAACTACTTAGTAATAGGATTTTTATAGGTTTGCCGTTAAATTTTATGCTGATTTTTGATAGTTTTAATATTAATAAGCTTTGTTGTAAACAGTTTATTGGAATTTTAAATTTATACATTTTAAGTGAGATTCTTAAGAGAGATGGCAATTTGTGTGAAAGAGTATAGCCCGTTGCCCCGAAACTGACTTTGGGCACTTTACTTTTTGGGATAAATGGTCAAAATTGTCATGGAATTGAAGCGAGTAGGAAGAGACAATTTAGACAATTGAATACAGTATTTCTTTTTTTACCGAGTGTTTGCGCGTTAGCGTCTTGGACGGGATTGTGTTCCTGCGATTTGTAAGCTCGCAGAGCCTTATTCAAAAGGCTTTTAATGACTTCGCCAACAAACTAAGTTCGATACGCCGACAAGTTACAGCGACAACTCACACAAATTACACGATTCGAGAATGTAGGAGAAATGGTGGAGAAAATAGAACTTACTTGGTTGAATGCTGGATATAAAGTAATTTACAGAATATTTACAAGACGAAGCCAAAGCTTCTTAAGCTCGATGCGCAACGCATGAAAGGATGAACATGGCGTGGTGAACAAGCAATCATGCGCATAGGCTCGGGTAGGCTCTATCCCGAAAGCCCAAAAAATTATTGCAATTTATAGACCTTATCGACTTTTCAAGTACGGTTGATCACACCTTCATTGTCAAGTTAATCGTTTATAACACCGAAACAATAATATAAGCTCTGTGTGTTGCAAACCCGGTTTTTCTACCTGCCAGGGGAGCAGGTAATATACCCGAAAGTAACTTAAGTCACAAATCTCATAATCACACGTCGTTAACAAACATTTCGAAGTTTGAAGTGTGCAATAAAGGGGACTGAATGTTTCCAGAAACTGACCGCGGTATTAAATGAGAGAGACTGTCTGTCGTTCTCACTTTCACAACCATCCGGCATTGGACAGTTCGTCCCTTCGTCCGAGCTGAGCTTGTCATGTTAGCGCGTGGCAGCTGGTAATGCGCGTCGCCGACGCCTTCGGGGTTTCTTTGTCATATCTTATGTATAAAAAGGATGTATAAATTATAAATTATGTATAAATGGGAAATGAACTTTGTGAAATACGCAAGATGATACCATAAACTAACAGGGTCAGATACTTCAAGACGAATCTACGACCATGTTTTGCAAGCAGGACATTTGCAGGCTGGAAATATCCGCTCCAACTATCCACTGTTCTACTGTTCCACATTCAGGTTTATTGATTGGTACATTAGAATCGACCTCATAAATTCCACCCTAGTTCCAGTTCCAGTTCCACAAAAGTGCAAATAGCAGACCCGCGCTTCAAACAAACACTTCCATACACACCTACAAACATACACATATTCACAGGAAGCATGCGTGGACCGTAAATAGTTTGAAACAAATGTGCGGATATACATTCGCGCGCGCACAGTGGCGAGTGGCGAGTGCTCGTAACTTTGCAAACTGCAATTGCCAGATGCGCGAAGAAGGAGGAGGTGGTCGGTCGTCGGTGTTTTGTGTGAAGTGGTCCGCGCGCCCACCACAATGGCCAATACCATCATCAACCCTCGTCTGCCGGACGCGGGACGCAACTGGCGCAAGTTTCGGGGGTTTATTATTTAATGCGGGCGGCTAGGACTCCGGTTCTATAGGGCCGGCGAGGAGATGAGCGCGGAGTGGTGGAGTGGTGGAGTGGAGTGGAATGGGGAGGCAAGTTGAAGGAGAGTAGAGCAATGATCTATTCGCAACATGCTCGCCCGCCACTGGCAGCGCTCTCGCCACGATGTAAATTAATTGCGCGAACCACCTATTGTTAGCGTTTGAATTATTTAGGCTCAGCACGGGTATGGCTTATTGGCCACTTCGTCAAGTCGACAGTTGGCGGGAAATAGTTTGCTTGATTTGTCTAGGTTTTGTTTGGTATTAATATTAGTTTTGATCTTCTGCCGGTTCAGAGCAAGGAGGATTGATCTGAGTAGTTGGGGAAGTAAGTTCTATTATTCATCTTGAACTAAAGCTATTTAGAGAAGGAGCGTAGGCGCAGGATTTGCTGGTAGTTAGAAAGAGGTGTGGATTGTAGAGTTATTGATAAGTTAAGGACCTAGAAGGATAAGAAACTATTTGAGTATTAACAAAGATTTGGGATTAGGTGAGTAGAGCCTGGAATTTGGGTGAAGTAATTTTAGTAAGAGAACAGCTGCGTCCTCTCTGAAAGAGATGACCAAGAAACTCGGTGTTTGGAAGATCATGGAAGACAGGAGGAGTCGAATTAAGTCCTCCTGAAAGAACTGCTTAGAAGGATAGCATAGTTAGAGAAATCATTTACTATTTTCCTAACCAACCTCTTCATTAGTTGTAATAAGTGAATTTAAGATATGAGAGATTAACAAGAAAAGTGGGTCTGAACATAAAAAGGGTATCAGTAGTTTATGTTCCTCTGTGGACTTTATCTTCTACATACTAATCTCCAGAGATTCATTCAAGATTGGTTAGGTTAGCTCAGTCCAAGTCGTCATGTCGACAGTTGGCGGGAAATTGTTTAGTTGATTTGTCTACGTTTTGTTTGGTATTAATATTAGTTTTGATCTTATGCCGGTTCAGAACAAGGAGGATTGATCTGGGTAGTTGGGGAAGTAAGTTCTATTATTCATCTTGTACTAGAGCTATTTGGAGAAGGACTATAGGAAGGAATTTGTTGGTAGTTAGGAAGAGGTGTGGATTGTAGAGTTATTGGTAAGTTAAGAACCTAGAAGGATAATGGACTATTTGAGTATTAACAAAGATTTAGGATTAGTTGAGCAGAGTCTGGAGTTTGAGTAAAGTTATAAGAGATCAGCTGAGTCCTCTTTGAAAGAGATAACCAAGAAACTTGGTTTTTGGAAGATCATGGAAGACAGGAGGAGTCGAATTAAGTCCTCCTGAAAGAACTGCTTAGAAGGATAGGATAGTTGGAGAGATCATCTACTATTTTCCTAACTAATCTCTTCATTGGTTATAATAAGTGAATTTAAGATATGAGAGATTAACAAGAAAAGTGGGTCTGAACATAAAAAGGGTATCAGTAGTTTATGTTCCTCTGTGGACTTTATCTTCTACATACTAATCTCCAGAGATTCATTCAAGATTGGTTAGGTTAGCTCAGTCCAAGTCGTCATGTCGACAGTTGGCGGGAAATTGTTTAGTTGATTTGTCTACGTTTTGTTTGGTATTAATATTAGTTTTGATCTTTTCCGGTTCAGAGTTCAGTGTAGAGTTATTGGTAAGTTAAAGACCTAGAAGGACAAGAAACTATTTGAGTATTAGCAAAAATTTGGGATTAGGTGAGTAGAGTTTGGGTGAAGTAATTATAGTAAGAGATCAGCTGGGTCCTCTCTGAAAGAGATGACCAGGAACTCGGTTTTTGGAAGATCAAGGAAGACAGGAGGAGTCGAATTATGTTCTGATCATTAGCTCTAAAGATATGCAACGAATTTGAAAGTAGATACGATTGTAGAGGAATTCATTTTAAGATCTATATTAATGAAGAAGGTAGAAACTTTAAGAGAGGTTGAATGAAGACCAACTAATCCTGTCATTTCATATTTTGTCCAATAGCTTCCCTACAATCATGACCTCATGAATCCTTCCTACCTGTCTCCACACCATCCTGTCCTTGTCCCTGCTCTACAGAAGCTTCCTCAAACCACAAATTTCTCCCCGACCATCATACATACTCCTACCCCTGATTCCACTAATGACACATTACAATCATGTCAAGCCATCGAACAGTGAGCAGAAATCTGCCAATCTAAAACATTCCGAACATACCCGCTTGTAATACAAGCGGGTTATGCACGTAATTGGCACATTTTGTAATTTGCTCAAACTGCAACATGCTGAGTGGGCGTGCGTGTGTGCGTGCATCTGTGTATGTATATGTGCGGTACCGCCAACCTCAGTGCACAATGACCGCCGCACGTCGAGAGAACATGGCAAATTACAAATGCTTTTACAATGCCTCGGCCCCCGTTGTTTTCTTCCTTCCGTGTTGCGAATACTTTTTGCGTTTTGCGGGCCCCGTAATCGCCTCTTGGTACGCCATGTTTGCCCTCACACACACACACACACACACACACACACACACACACACACACACACACGCACGCACGAGCAAAACGTACATTACGTTCTGTGTGGATAATGTGTAGTTGGATTACACCAATGCGAGAAGTTGGGTTTCTAACGTATGTATCCGTGCATGTATTGCTGAATGCATGTGTTTATGCATGTATATATGCATGTGTGTATGCATATGTGTATGTATATGATAGTGTATGTGTGTATGCATACGTGTGTGTGTGTGTGTGTGTGTATGAGAATGTGAGAGTCGACATATGTTCCCAGTAGCATGTGTAGTTTGCAAACGTTTCGTGCACGGTACGCCTCAATCAATGGGGTCGCTGCCGCTGCCGCCGCCGCGCGGCGTAGTTTGCGAAATAATAAAAAAGGACTTAATGCTCACCGCCGGGCCGGGCCGCGCCGCATCGTGGCGAGTTTAGACAAGGAAATGTTCAGGAAGCCGGGCAATCTTGATGCCGCCGCTCGCGAAATCTTGATGGGCTTTAAATATAACTTGTAGAAAGCGGCGCGGACGCGGACGTTCGAGGTCGACGTGCGCGCTGAATTCTTCTGACATGATTGAACGGGGTGAGTTTCGATGTGAGATCATCAAGATGACAGACGCTGATTATGCTTAGAATATATTTAGAATGCGACTGAGGCTATACAGTTTCAATTCAGCACTTCCAGCTAAAATTTGCTTTTTATTACGTAGGCAACCAACAGTTCACTTGAGGATTAAGTATGGTGGGTTTCATAACACAATAGATATTTTGCATTCAGTGCTTCAATTGTTTTTTAGAGTTATTTTTACTTAAATTGTAGTATGTCGAATATGAGTAGACTGACTAGAACGATGGTAAAATCATGAGGAAGTTTAGGTTTAGTAAGGTTAGGTGATGTTGTTAAATGATATAAGTGTGGAGAATGTGGAGAATGTGGAATTGTTGTATAGTCGTGTGTTATAGTTGTGTGATTGTGAGTGCAAATGTGTTGGGGGAGGAGGGGCTGCATATATGTGTGGAATGGATTGTGTAAATGAGTTTGGGTGTGGGTGATGGATTTGTATTCAATATAAGTGATTATGTATGTGTTGGATGAGGCTTACAATTAGTGTGGGTATGCGTTGATTATGTGTGTGTGTGTGTGCCGGTCTAGTCTATTGGACGTGTATGAGTTTGTGTGTGTGTGTGTGTGTGTGTGTGACATTTCGTAAATGTAAGTTAAAATGTGTTATTCAAACATGTGTACTTAGCAACATATGCAACCAAAATTACATTAAAAGAGCTTGTAGATGTATAACAAGTCACGTAACCTAATTTAAGTTATTCTGAAATAACAAAGGCATACGTAAATAATAACAAACTTTTCTTAAGAGATGTTTACATTCTCGAATGCACTACTCTCATCATATTGTCATTTTGTATGACCGCAGCCTTTGAATTATCAGTATGAACAAATAATCTTCGGTAGGCAATTTTTAGGATGTTAATCATGAATTGTAATAATTAGAAACAGAAAAATCATGAATGCCTCCGACAGGACTTGAACCTGCAATCCCCGTATGTATAGTTGGTAACACACCGTACATATGATGGTAGTAGTGCGTTCGAGAATATAAACATATCTTAACAAAATGTTCACAGCCCAATTCCGATGATTCAAACTCTTCTTAGCAAATAAATTAATCATGTTTTTAATTTCGGCAGGATGAAATACTTAAATTCAGACCTTAACCTAGTATAAATTAAATTAATGTTTACCCTCTCTAGGTCGTGACTAGAATTCCTTCTCATGTAAAGCTTCCCACTTAAAAGTTGGCAGATAAATCAAACCATTAGCTATGCAACCAAAACTGCAGCCAACATCTGCTTCGCGTATAGTGGGTCACATAACTCTATAGATATATAGCATTCAATTCTTCCATTGTTCTTTAGAGTTATTTTCTGTTAAATTGACTAGTAATATGTCGAATATGAGTAGAATGACTAGATTCATGGTAAAGTCATGAAGAAGTTTAGGTTAAGTTAGGTGATGTTAAATGATATAAGGGTGCAGAATATGTAATTGTTGTAGTTGTATGATTGTGAATGCATGTTGGTGCGTAGTGTGGCTACGTATTGGTTATGTGGGTGGCGGTCTATTGGAGGTGTATGAGTTATGGATGTGTGTATGCGTTAAATGTGAAGGTACATGCATGAGTTAGTGTGACTTCGTAAATGTAAATCAAAACATGTTTTTCAAACATGTGTACTTTACAACATATGCAACCAAAGTTACATTAAAGACGCTTGCAGTTGTATAATAACTCATCTAACCTAATTTAAGTTATTCCGAAATAATCAAAACATACGTAAAGAATAACAAACTCTTCTTGGCAAATAAATTAATCACGTTCTCTTCAATATCTAACTTCAACTATATTTCTCAAATTGAAGGCATTCAAAGTCCTACGAATTTCGAAAGGATGAAATACTTAAATTCAGACCCTAACCTAGTATAAACTAAATTAATGTTTACCCTCCCTAGGTCGTGACTAGAATTCCGTCTCAAGTAAAGCGTCCCACTTAAAAGTTGGCAGATAAATCAAACCATTAGCTATGCAACCAAAACAGCAGCCAATATCTGCTTCGCGTATTCTTTAGAATTATTTTCTGTTAAATTGACTGGTAATATGACGAATATGAGTAGAATGACTAGATTCATGGTAAAGTCATGAAGAAGTTTAGGTTAAGTTAGGTGATGTTAAATGATATAAGGGTGCAGAATATGTAATTGTTGTAGTTGTATGATTGTGAATGCATGTTGGTGCGTAGTGTGGCTACGTATTGGTTATGTGGGTGGCGGTCTATTGGAGGTGTATGAGTTATGGATGTGTGTATGCGTTAAATGTGAAGGTACATGTATGAGTTAGTGTGACTTCGTAAATGTAAATCAAAATATGTTCTTCAAACATGTGTACTTTACAACATATGCCACCAAAGTTACATTAAAGGCGCTTGCAGTTGTATAATAAGCAAAATAAAAAGCATACGTAAAGTATAACAAACTCTTCTTATCAAATAAATTAATCGCGTTCTCTTCAATATCTAACTTCAACTATATTTCTCAAATTGAAGGCATTCAAAGCCCTACGAATTTCGGAAGGATGAAATACTTAAATTCAGACCCTAACCTAGTATAAACTAAATTAATGTTTACCCTCCCTAGGTCGTGACTAGAATTCCGTCTCAAGTAAAGCGTCCCACTTAAAAGTTGGCAGATAAATCAAACCATTAGCTATGCAACCAAAACTGCAGCCAACACCTGTCTCACGTATAGTGGGTCACATAACTCCTCGACTCACAGGATGAACGCAGTGCACCATCCCCTGCGCTCTTTATCTTCCGCACACAGCTGGGGAAGTTTATTAATAGCAGGAGCAGCATGAACAGCAGCAGGCAGCACACCACCGCCGTTGGCTGGCTGGCTGGCTGGCTGGCGTGTCGTCGGCGTCACGGTGTTACATAAATTATTTATCGCGCGGCGGATAATTAAAGCCTATTATCTACATGCGTAGTGCCGGTGCACTCTCATCGTGTATCCACAAGCTGCTGCAGCGGTGCTTAGATTTCGCACACGTGTCTGTGGGTTGTCAACGAGGAGCGCGCATATTTGAATGTCGGTTGTTTGCCTGCATTGCGATGAATTTCAAGCGACATGTCAGGTGAATGGCGTGGCGGCAGCGGTGACGGCGGCGGCGACCGACAAGTTGGAAAAGAGTCTCGACAGCAATGAGGCATTTCGCATCGTCGGTACATCGATTTTATTCGCCGCGTTCTGCAAGAGCCGATGCGAGTTCGCGGGCGCGCGCGCGCGCATGCAGATTATTGCCTGACATAATCGTGCCGCGTGTTCTGTGCTCTGCATGTGTGTGTGTATGTGTATGCGTATGTGCGTGCGTGCGTATGTGTTGTCGGGGCGCGCTTTTAATTTCATGATTATGTTCGTCATGATGCACGACGTGCAACACGCGAAACCTTGCTGCCAATGCCGCAACCGCGGCCGGCTATCGCTGTAACATAAAGGCGCGACGAATCGTAATTAATTTCAACACGTCGATTTATTCCTAGCAATGGATTAGTCCACGCATTTTTCTCATTTTATCATGCAAACACTCACACCTCATTTGTCCTTTATGTTGGTTAGATAGCCTTAGGTAGGTTATGTTAAGGTTAGGTTGGGTTTGCCAGTGGTTTTATTCTTGTCATGTGTGTTGAGTTTTGTTGGTTTTTTTACACGTGTTGCGAACCAAAAACTCAGCCATGTAAGATAAAACTAACAAAGTCTGATTCCTTGACTCGTCCAGAAAGTTCGGACTCACACCTACTCGGTGCTTTCGCGATTGAAATAGGAGAAGATGTTCATAAGTTGAATGTTGGAAAGTAACTAACTTTATTTTAGAAAGATTCCTACAATTAGCTGCAGGACACACCCCTATCCTCCTCCCTTACACCATCTGGAGACGTTTCTCGCTCTCTCACCCATACACCCACACACACACATTCCACCGGGTGCCTCTACCTCAACGAAGTGGTCTAGCCAGTAAGTCCGAAACTAGCTTAAGTTGTAAATCCTATAATCATACGTCGTAAACAAACATTTCGGAGTTTGTAGTGTGCAATAAGGGGGACTGAATGTTTCCAGAAACTGACCGCGGTATTAAATGAGAGAGACTATCCGTCGCTCTCACTTTCACAACCAGCCGGTATTGGACAGTTCGTCCTTTCGTCCGAGCTGAGCTTGTCACGTCAGCGCGTTGTTGACGCTAAGATATGACAAAGAAACCCCGAAGGCGTCGGCGACGCGCATTGCCGGCTGCCACGCGCTAGGGACGCGCTAACGTGACAAGCTCAGCTCGGACGAAGGGACGAACTGTCCAATGCCGGGTGGTTGTGAAAGTGAGAGCGACAGACATTCTCTCTCTTTTAATAGCGCGGCCAGGTAGAAAAACCGGGTTTGCAACACCCAGTGCATACATTATTTTTTCGGTGTTGTAAACGATTAACTTAACAATGAAGGTACGGTCAGCCGTACTTGAAAAGTCAAGAGTATCAATAAAGTTTTCGGGGTTTCGGGGTAGACTCTCAACGAAGGTATGGTGACAGCGCCGCGCTACCCACCTACCACCCTCACGCCGTCGCCACAACCGTTATCTTTATTACGCAACGGCTGAGGGTTTACAAAAAACAGACTAAACAAACTTAAGTGAAAATAAACTAATCTTAGCACTAAATAACTAGAATATAGGGCATCGGTTCGCGACAATACGTGTGGATTAATGTGAATTTTTGTGAATGATAATAGTCCACGCCGGAGACTCGAGTCCAGTTTATAATAAAGTGTGAAATGCTTGTGAAGTGTGAAACGCCGAAGCGCTACCAAGTCAACAAGGCCAACATCAAAGATAAAAATTACTTAAGTCATCTTTCTCAATAAATAGCAATGGAGATATTCTCGAATACAGAGGTTTCTGAATTGGGACGCGTCTTCCTGGACGACCTTTAGTGGTCTCAGTGGAGGCACGAGAATTTACAATAATAGCTAGACCAAGGAATTGAATTAACTGTATTAGTCATGCTTTAGAAGAATCAGAAGCATAAAAAATGTCCGGGCTAGCGTATTTTATGCCTGAAACACTACGACAGGGCCTTCAATAGCTGAAGCAGGTGATTGAACGTCAGAACACCTTTCAAAGGAATCATAACCTCTAAAAAACTCTGTCTGCGAAGGGGGTCAATGGATTGAGCAACTTACCCAGAAAGCAGCTGGTCTCAAGCCAGGATAAGAGAGGAGGGTTGAGCGATGGACTAGTAACCCACTCAGGAAAAAAGAACGCTACTACGAAACCCTTAACTACACCTCGGAATAGGACCAACCATAATCTCAAAATACGACAACAGAAAACAAAGAAGAGACTCTCTTTTGGAACATGGAATGCACGAACGCTTAAGAAACTAGGAAGGCAAATATCACTTCTGGAAGAAATCAATCAATATAGTTAACACTGGAGATAAACACTTTATCGATGTTTTACAATTTTGGTTTATTTGGTACAATGTGCATTTCGTCAAATCGTCAGGAACTAGCCTGTTACAAACTTCAATCGCTTATGTATACACACATTTTTCTTAAGTAGGTACATTATTGCAGGTGAGGAGTCAAGATAGATGTATGTCTCGTCTGTCATTAATGACTGTATATGAACTTACAACCCACCTATTCGCCCCACGGTCAAACAAGGTCGAGTCGAGGGCGCGCACGACTTAATTCACCCCAAGCTACGCTCACAATGACGCTGTCAGTAGCGTCGCGCAGTTGCCACCTCTACTCGTTACCTTGGCGCACAGGGCGCCAATTTCAAATACTAATGGCTATAACATGAAAGTGCAACGCAGTACATACTCTCAGAGGAATCAGAACCACCTAAAAATACTCGAACTGGTTTATTTGATTCCTAAAACCCTGCGATAAGTCCATCAAAGACTGTACCAAATAATTCAAAGGCGACGCATGCCTTCTTGAAAAATGACTAAAGACGTGTATTATCACCATAAACTATGCATTATCACGAAAACTGAAAAACACGAAGAAAATATTTTGAAACAGTGAGACCGCCAAAAAAATCGAACGTGAAAATGAGGACCTGATGTTAAAAGTTTGGGAACCACTGGTCTATAACAATAACAATTTGCATAACCATTGTCACAATAAAACATATGTTATACAATTACGAATCTTATACAGCCAACAATACATTCCAATTCTAATAATACCTTTATAAAATGTACAGTTGGTTGCCTATCACTCGTTAGAAAAATGCACAAGTTACTAAAAAAGAGACAATTCGATGTGAATTGTGTTTGGGACTCGGAACGCTGTAAGTTGTAGACGCTGACCGTTTAGTCTAAAATATAAATAGACTTCGACCCCCTTTGGATTTAAGGAGCATTTGTTCTTTCGGCCAGTTTTCAGTTTATACGACCCTGGTTGTGTTTATCCGGATATTTATATAAACTCGATTTTGAAACCCGGGTTTTTAAACTCGGTTTTGAAACCCGATTTTTCTAACTCGAATTTTTGTGTAGAAAAAGGGATAAAACTTATTTTTAAAATCCATGTTTATCAACTCATATTTAGAATAGGACTGTTATAGAATACTTTTGGCTATGAGGAGTCATTTTAAAATCGGATACGTCAAACCGGTTTTGAAACCCGTTTTTCAAAATGCGAATTGAGAAGAAAATAACAGTAATGTGTTTTGGTTTTGAGGGGAAAATGTTCACTCTGATATGAAAACCCGTTTTAAGAACCTGTTTCAAACCCGGGTTTTAACAAAACTCGAATTTCTTGAAAACACTATTTTTGAGTATTTATGACTCTGATAGGTATGGAAAATATTTTGAAACAGACCGCCAAAAAAAAATCGAACAAGAAAATGAGGACCTGATGTTAAAAGTTTGGGAACCACTGCTCTATAACAATAACAATTTGCATAACCATTGTCACAATAAAACATATGTTATACAATTACGAATCTTATACAGCCAACAATACATTCCAATTCTAATAATACCTTTATAAAATGTACAGTTGGTTGCCTATCACTCGTTAGAAAAATGCACAAGTTACTAAAAAAGAGACAATTCAATGTGAATTATGTTTGGGACTCGGATCGCTGTAAGTTGTAGACGCCGACCGTTTAGTCTAAAATATAAATAGACTTCGACCCCCTTTGGATTTAAGGAGCATTTGTTCTTTCGGCCAGTCTCCAGTTTACACGAGCCTGTGTTTATCCGGATATTTAGGACGCGTAGCAGCAGCAGCAGCACACAGCACGCCCCTGTAACAATACACAATACCTGCATAAATAAGCATAAATAAACAATCGTTTGCTTGGTGCGCTCTCGCTTGTTGCACGATGTCAAATTGATTGCGGTTGCTTGATTGATTGCATTACGTTGCGCGCGGGCTGCACATTAGGCCCCCGCGCTGTAGCTATGAAATTATGAATTGCCGCCGCGCATAACAACAACAACAACAATTGCGCCAAATAAGCCGAGGCATATCGCCGAGAAGGGCACGATGCAAATCGGGGAAAAACGCGACGCATTTATCATTTATCATTCGGATTTTTCATTTTATTCCGAAGCAACCAGGTCGAAATGATACGGCCGGAAAATGGGAGTGATAATCACCGAGAGAACATTCGCCGATTAGAATTTTGTGCCGTCTTGGCTTTTAGATATTTCGTAAACCGAGCCCGACGCCGACGTTTTTTCAGATATTAAAAAGAAGGCGAAAGGAAGCGTTTTGCACGCGCGCGTCTGGGATGTGTGCACAACCGAAAATCTCCGTTTTTCAATGCGTCTGCCGCTGGAAACAGAATATTGGTTCCGGTTCGGCAATCTTTCTGAATGAAAAATTGCTTCGTTTTCTTGCCCTCTCTTTCCTGCCATTTCCACTCGTTCTGGAGCCGGTTCTTTTTCTTTCTTTTTCGAGGACTTATAGGACTATGTCTCTTTCTAAGGGGTCTTTTATATACTATGCATTGCGACTTAAAGAATTTTTCTTTATTATTATAGAAGAAAAACGATTTATTGCAAGGGAATTCCAAAATGGCATTTTCCATTAAGATTTTATCGAATTTATCTCAAATTTCCGGGTAAATTTCGGTATATTCCAAACGTAATTATGAAACCCGGGTTTTTCAAACTCTAAATTTTATTTTATATAAAAGTATATGTATAATATTTAATATTTTAATAATTTAATATTTTAATATTTTACTTTTATTGTCAAACTCGGTTTCGAAACTCTAACACGAGTTTTTCAAACACGACATCTTGAAAGAACTTGCTTTTGAAACCCGGGATTTTCCAAATCTACCGAAATGAAATTTAACTCTCTTATATGAAACTCGGGTTATGCAAAACTAGAATTTGCAAATACAACTAGAAATGAGTAGCTATAAGAAATTCTTTCAAAATTCCGAGCAAAACTCGAAGGTTGATTTTGAAACCCGGGTTTTTCAAACACAGAATTTTATATTATAAACTGTATAGTAGTCTATTTTACGTTTAGTTTCAAACTCCATTTTGAAACCCGGGTTTTTAAACTCGGTTTTGAAACCCGATTTTTTCTAACTCGAACTTTTCTGTAGCAAAAGTGATAAAATTGATAATATTCCGTTTTAGGATTTTCCAAACTCATTTTTAAAACCCATGTTTATCAACTCGTATTTAGAATGGGACTGTTATAGCATACTTTTGGCTATGAGGAGTCATTTTAAAATAGAGTATGTCAAACCGGGTTTGAAACCCGTTTTTCAAAATGCTAATTGAGAAGAAAATAACAGTAATGTGTTTTGGATTTGAGGGGAAAATGTTCACTCTGATATGAAAACCCGTTTTAAGAACCTGTTTCAAACCCGGGTTTTAAAACTCGAATAACTTGAAAACACTATTTTTGAGTATTTATGGCTCTGATAGGTATGGAACTCGTTTTATAAACACGGCTTTACAAACTCGTATTAATAAAATTAACGTACTCGTTTTTGAAATCTTGGTTTTTAAATTTTGCATACGTGTGTGAAACCAGGGTTTCAAATTTTTGAGTACACTCTGCAAAGTTTTATTAAACCTGAGAAGAAATTTTGTTCTTGTGTGTAAAACACGGTTTTCAAATCCGGGTTTAGTAATAAAACTCGAATGTTGATGCCACCAAGAAAGAATATGTGTAGCTTGGAAAAGAATTTCGAGACTTAGTATGAAACCCCTTCGTAAAACCCGGGTTTTGTAAACACAAATTTGCGAATTTGTAAAATTTCTATAAATTTGAATTCTGTCGATGAAACCACAAAGACTTTATTTTCATCAAATGCGAATTTTTGTTTTATGAAGTCTTAAGCCAATTTTGTAATGATTTAATGAATATTTTTAGTAGCAAAGCCTTCACATCGCAACATATACAAAAGAGGTCTATTAGAATCTCAGATGCGAATCAGTTGCTGTTGTTCCCTTTTACAACCGCCAACCGCAGTGCGTTTCTTGGCCTTATTTCTTACGTTTTTGTGGGTTTTGGGTTTCGTTTACTTTGCTGCCTTGCGCGTTCCTTCCTCGCTTTTCCACACTTTGCCACTTTTTATCATACTGTACACGCAGCGCCAGGAAACCCCCTCGTATGAATACGATTTATATAAGAAGTGGTTTGCATCAGCTCGACGAGCGAGCCGCAGCCAGCAGTTAGCGAAAAACTATTTGTGTAATTGCCTTCCGAAACGGAAGATTAATGAAGCGCCACTCGGGAGGAGGGCGGCCAAGATCTCCACTCCTGGTTTTCAGCCACTCTGTTCTCTTCTGGTCACCGCTTTGTGTGCGTTCCGGCACGTCCGTATTTGCGATCACCGCTCGCAATGAATGAGAAAAGAATAGAAGAGGGGCTATTGAAGTTATTGTTATTCGCGGTGATCATTCACTGACATGATTTGCATATTTCTACCGGCTTGGTAATCATTTACTGTTTGTTTTGTTTCGCGCTATTTTTAAGGAATTGAATTTGTGCGCGTATATTCGCCGCTGTTTGTTCTCCTGAAAAGTTTCGAAACAATAGGAAACTGGCAGCATGTATTTTTCAGTTTGAATGATTTCTCTATTTCGTATGAGTATATCAATGAAAATTTGATTTCATTTTACTACTTCCGGTTTTTCCTGAAATTGTTATTCCCTAACTATTATAAAATCTATTTTTCTAACTCGGGTTTTGTAATCCGTTTTTTAAAACACGGGTTTGAAAATCCGAATTTCAAACCCGGGTTTTGAAACACGAATTTTCCAGTCTCGACTAAACATGACGAATAAACTTTTTGTATTGTAGCACACATTTTTTTTTAAACCCGAGTTTCAAAACACGGGTTTTCAAAAAAAATTGGTTAAAAAATCAGGTTTGCAACTTTTTTAACTCGAGTTATTTAACTTTTAATAGCCTCACATATGGTTCCTCGGGTTTCACTAAAAAAAAGAAAAAGAAACCTTGAATAAAGTCTAGCTTTAAAGAAAAAAATTGAATTTGCACAAGTATAAACGTTTGAAACAATAGGAAATTGGTAGCAAGTATTTTTCAGTTCGAATATTTTCTCTATTAAGATTTATTGAAAGATGGTTCGATTTTTTGAACGAATTTCAAAATAAAATTGTTACTACACACACACACACATTTCATTTTGTTATTTCCTTATTTTCTTGAAATTGCTATTCCCTAGCTATTACAAAACCAGTTTTTTTTCTAATTCGGATTGTGTAACCCGCTTTTTAAAGCCGGTTTGGAAACTCGAATTTTAAATCCGGGTTTTGAAACTCGAATTATTCATGGTCGACTATACACGAGGGATAAACTCAGACCCATGTACCAGACCCATTTTTTAAACCCGAGTTTTCAAAACCCGAGAAACTCGAGTTTTCAAAAATACGGGTTTGCAATTTTTGCTTAAAACTCCACTGATTTAACTTGCAATAGCCTCAAATATGGTTATCCATAACTTGGGTTGTATTAAAAAATTGAAAAAAAAACCTTGAATAAAATCCTTCTTCTAGCTGTAAAGAAAAATGTCTATTTCCATTTTTAAAGGACTGAATTTGTGCAAATATATACGTCGTTACGTACGTTTTTCTGAACAATCGTGTACGCACGAGTATATCAAAGCGGATGAGAGGATGACACAATATTATTTATTATTATTCTTATTATTATTTGTTTTGTTTGTAAATATTATTATAAAATTATTGTTGATTTTTTTTATGTATTGTAAAAGTTTTGTAAGGAAACAGGTCAAATGCCTGCATAAAGTTTTAATTGTTATTCCCTAACTATTGCAAAACCCGGGTTTTGAAACTCGATTTTTTTCAGTCTCCGGTTAAATGGTTAAATTCTCTGGTTAAATTCGGGTTTCATTAAAAAGAATTGAAAAAGCCTTGAATAAAGTCTTACATCTAATTTTAAAGAATATAAAGTGTTTCTATGTAAGACATTTCATTTTAAACATTAAAGTTTGAAGTGAAAGTGAAGCTTAAGGCACGTTAATACCTTCAGCGACCTTTTTTCACCACTTTAAACCAACTTCCAGCTGTAAATCTATCCGAATGAATGCAGTTAATTCAAGCTTTTATCAATACGTTGGATTTCGGAAACTCCTCGGCTCCGTTGCATGGCGTGAATGCACTCCTAAAATTAAAGGGCTGCGAGTGCATAAATCACGCGCGACGGGGACAGCAAAATGGATACGAATCACACCTACCTTCGTATATGATTACGAAGCTGGCCGCAGTGCGGCCTAAAAAGCCAATAACCATGCTGCGAGCAGCAGCAGCAGCAGCAGCAGTTCTCTTTTCGACGATAGCGCCATACCCCCGAAAAGCTCCACGATCATTGAAATCCAACCAAATCCCCGTCAACCAACCCACCGAAAATCCACATCTGTCGATGGCAAACCTCGACAAATCCCACTTTGTCGAATTGCCCAAACTAGAACTTTTCGTAAATTATTTCCTAGAAGTCGAAAAATTGGAAATTTCCTACAACATCCGGTATATTTCGATTTTCGAATTTCAGGTCTGATTTTAAGAAAAACGCGTCATAAATCGCCAATTGAGTGCTAAAAGATAGAGATTTAGCGTGTTTTTAACTTTAATTTCGGAGTATTTAAAATAATGCTATCGACATAAGTGATATTCCATTAGATAGATTAACTCTTCTTCATTAATAGTCTGTAGTTAGTATTTAAAATTGTATATGTTTACTTAGAGTTATCAGGGGTAGACTTTAGCCTTTGCTTTCGGTATGAAAGAGTAAAATGTATTTAAAGTGTTATATATCAGCATATTTCCAGTTTCATAGTCTATCAAATGGTATATAGGTTATTAATATGTTTCTTGTAAACGATCCATTTATTGAGGTATATATAGAAGAGCGCAGTGGAACGCATGTAAATTGTCCGTATACAAGTTGCGACTCTCTGCAATATTGCTCTAAGTGATATCAGGGTAGACTTTGCCTTTTGATGATGATATGAAAGATTTAAATGTATTTAAGAACCTATATATCAGAATATTCTCTATTTTATAACCTATCAAATGGTATATAGCTTATTAATTTTTTGCTTGTGCATGATCTATTTCCTTCGGTGTATACAGGATCGCTCGATGTGAGTAAGCAATATTACCCAAAATCAAAACTCGTATATGGACAATTTACATGCAGTCGACTGCGCGTTCCTATATACACCCACAAAAATATTTCGCGCACAAGTAAACTATGAATAACCTAAATATCCGCTGATAGATTATGAAATAGAGAATATGCTGATATACTACCCTTTGAATACATTTAACTCTTTCATATCGCCAGCAAAGGATAAAGTCTAACACTGATAACTCTTCGTAAAATATAAAAATTTTAAATTCTATCTATTGGTAATAGGTGCAGAAGAGTTAAGCTATCTAACGGTGTATCATACATTCCGATAGAATTATTCTAAATCATCAAAAATTAATGATAAAAAGACACGAAATCTGCATTTTTAGTGTTCATTTTTCACTGCGTTTGATTTAAGTCGCTTATTTCTTGAAATTACCTACTCTGCCTGCATACGTGCGGAATTCCTCACACAAACAACCCTCAAGAGCTATCGCTTTGACGGCAATAATGCAATATTAATACATCGCTGTCAAAATGGGCCAGCTTATAATTAGGCGCGTCTAAAATCGTTAAGTGCGGAGCCACCGTGTGACGATTTATTTATTCGCGCACGCGAACGGGTGTTGATAATTGCGAGGACTGGGGCGCAAATATTTCGGGCCGATTTACGATGGGGCCCTTTTTTGGTAGGACCACAGCAGGGGGAAAAAAACAGAAAAAAAGCACGTGCCGATCGGAAATCATATGCACATACGGCCCATCGCGCTTTTGCAGATGCTTATCAATCGTTGAAATTAATTTCGCGATCGTATATCACGCGGTGCGATTTTATCGCGCTCCCCATGTGCAGCAATGTTATTTATCTGCAATACGGTGTGTAGTGTCCATGCGAAATTTACATTCGCAGTTTATTGCTCTGCATCTTATAATCTTTTTAATAAAACATTTCTTAACGGCACAATCAGTGATATACATTGGCGAAAGAAACAGTTATAAGTTGTCATCGAATATTTCATGATTATTTATTTAACGTTAATTTTTTTACGGAAAAAATGTGTTAAATATTCACAACATGAAATAAAATATTAATATTTGTGTTCAAGTTATTGTATGGTTTTTAATATTCTCGACAAAAAATTGTTACATCATCAAATACTCATATTTCGTATCAGAATCGGTTTTGGGGAAATCGAGTATAACGTTCGGGTTAGCAAACTCGGTTATTTCGAATCTGGTTTTTAGTGAATATTTGACAATTTATATTTTCAACAGTATTTTTTGTAGGTCGGGTTTTGGAAACTCGGGTTTTTGAAACCGGGTTTCCGATTTTTTTATTACATTTTCGATGTCGCTTTTTGTTTACACCGGTTTTTTTTGAACTAGAATTGGTGAAAATCGGGTTATTGAACAAGTGTGTTTAAAAACCGGTTTTGAAACTCGGTTTTTTTAAAGTTCGGGGTTTTCAGTAAAACCTGAATTAGGTTTATAGGTGTCGGACGAAGCCTGAAAAGATAAAATGGAGGTGCATTATCAGTTTTGAGGAGAAATTTTACAAATGGAACTTGGATTTTTTAAGTAAAATTTGTGAAAAGTCCTACATTCCAATTTAAACCGATGTCCTGAAATCGGGTTTTAATGGAAAACTCGGTACTCCTTTGGTGTTCATATATTGGACTGAGAAGAATTAGAATTCTGTTACATTCGCGAATTATTGATAAATTTGGGTTTGATACTCTGGTTTCCAAGTATGAATTTACACAATTTTTGTTTGTTTGATTTTACCGAGCATCGACTGCTATGGTCATTGGCTCTATTCAATTCTATTTCAATGTAATTAGTCATATCAGAGGCTAAGACTATTGAAAACAAGAAGAATTCACTTTAATATGCATCCCCACCGAGAATCGAACCCGGGACCTCATGGGCAGTGGGCAGTGCGCCACTTGGCTAGGCAATTTACACAATTAAATTCCCTGAAGTAGTGGAATCAGAAAAAAAATGATTAAACTCCATAAAGTTACATTGCATACCGGGATTCAAGTGAGAGGGTAGCCCGAAATGCCGAAACTTCTTGATAAAGACACGGTGTCACTTAACGCCAATTAACGAAGCTTTCGTGTGAAGTGTTGCAGCTCTAAAGCAACATAAACATAAATGTAGACGTGAAACGTCCATGGAAATGTGGATTTATTTACTTTCCGATCTTGTAGGATCGGAGTCCGGATGCTACTTCTCAAGTCTATGCATCGATGCTATACGCACGCGACTAGTATGTAGTTCGTCCCTCCATCCCCATGATTAGAATTGAATAAATTAGAATAAAGAGTAGGGACATTTTAGTTTCTTTTTGGAGTTTTTAGAGTAATAAATGCAGTCTTGTACTAAACTTGATAGACACTGTTTGGGAAGAGTTTCGATACTCGATTTAACTCCCACGTTAAGGTACCCCGATCTAGTGTTGCGTTTCTAAGTTGACAGACTTAGAAATAATTCATACATAGGTAGCGAAACGCACATGAGTAGTGGCCAGTATATCTGGAAATACTGAGCGACGAGAGTAAAATGACGACTAGAAACTTTGTGTGAGGAGCATGATTCGGATGGCCGGCCCTGTTTCGTTCGTAACACAAATTGTAACCGTCTTACCGCAAAATTTAACAGAATCCTATAAAGTCAGCCGGTACGGTTTTCTCTCCAATGGGCGCAATGTGCAATAAAATCAGATTTGGCGAAATAACAAAAATCTGCTCTCTGCTTCCCCAGACTCTCTGACTGTGGTAAACTCTTTCAGTGACGAATACGGGGGGAGGGGAGGGGGGAGGTAAAAGGACATCTCTATTGAAAAGCTTCTGAGAGCGGAATTTTGCTCGAATCAAATCAAATGATTTATCTCGAAAATAATAAAGAAATCATTAATAATTAAACCTCTTACAACTTTTATTACTCAGGTGTAGAATAAAATCACAAAAGACGTATATTACAGACGAAATGGAGCAAATCACATCAAAAGCTTTATTTCACGAAGCGCTCTTCAGCGAAATATGAAACACAACACCGGATATATTACGCCAGAGCTTCACAGCATCCATGAGCATCATGTATGCATGTGTGCTGTACATTGTGTGTAAGCGCACGCTTGAGTGTGTGTGTGTGTGTGTGTGTGTGTGTGTGTGTGTGTGTGTGTGTGTGTGTGTGTGTGTGTGTGTGTGTGTGTGTGCGTGTGAGTGAGTGTGGGTTCGTGCATTGTGCAAAGTTGCCGGAAAAGCAAGTTGGCGCACTTTGCGCGGGTTATTACTTTGCTGCGCACTCTTTATTGAAATTAATGTAGTAAAAAGAGATCTATATTGTGCGCCGGCTCAATAACAGTGTATTTGTACCAGTATATGAATGCCTATAACTCCTACATAGAGACGTCTTCTATCAATGAGAAAACGTATGTGTTGTCTATGTGTGAGTGTGCGTGTTAGTGTGTAAATCTTTTCATCGACATGTGCAATTCGCGTCGAGTTTTCGATTCTATTTAATTCCAATAATAATCATAAATATATTTTATTGGCTATCGACCTTTAAGGTCTTTCCGCCGGGAATGTACATTTTGTTTTTTACAAATTAATAAAACAAATTACAAACAAGCACAAAGAAAATAAAAATATATGAACATAAACTTTTAAGAGAGATGTTTAATAAAAATTAAAGAGTATTTCTAATTTATATTGTAGTAATGGGGGTGTAGAGGATGTGAAGGTTTGAATTTAGGTGGATTTGGGATGGTGGATCGTATGCAAGCGTCATTTACAATTGCAAAGTTTTGTCTTTTCATTT